>CM035432.1:85088522-85116022 GCA_020310875.1 Ceratopteris richardii | reverse complement strand
TTGTATCTAAAATAGCTGGAATGATCTAGTGCCGCCATGTGGCCAGCATGCAACACTCATCCCCACTAACCATCAAATACCTTAGGATATACCCCCGAGCTTAGGACCTTGGCTAACTAGCCCTCATCCCACACACACATGGAATGGTCTCTGAAGACCAATGTCTGACACTCTCTCCCCCTTCTAAAGAGCATTGTCCTCAATGATCAATGAGGGAAAGTACTTGCGAACTAGAGCTGCTGATTCCCAAGTAGAGTCAGTAAGTGGTAATCCTCTCCAAGCTACCAGATATTCTTGGATGACACGACTCCTCAACCGTTTCTGTCTCCTATCTAGTATTCTGTCTGGAGAATGATATGCTCTATCGGTTTCTGCAAAGAAACAATACCCTCTATTACATTATCCTCCCTAGAAATATACTTTTTTAGTTTACTGACATGAAACACTGGATGGACTCTGCAATCTGGAGGAAGCTCTAATCGGTATGCAACATCATTCAACTTCTTTACTATCTTCCAAGGTCCACAATACCTTGGTGATAGCTTACTACACTTCCCTGTGGACAATGACGTAGATCTAGCCGATACCTGAAGGAAGACTCGATCTCCTTCCTCAAGGATCTAGGACATCTTTTCCTATCAGCATACTCTTTGGCTCTATAAGCTGCTTGCTCCATCTTGGCTTTAGCTATTTCAAGGTTTGCTTGGAGATTCGCTAAGAACTCAGAAGCACTAGGACATTTCCTAGGCATTCCTATGGTACTGGGAGCGGTGGGATTCATGCCATAGTTCATCTCAAAAGGAGACATCCCAGTCACCTTGTGAGGCTTATTGTTATAAGCAAACTCTACTAGTGGCAAATAACTATCCTAATCTGTCTGTCTCTCAGACACATATGCCCGCAACATATCCTCCAGAATTTGGTTGACCCTCTCGGTCTGACCATCTTTCTCTCGATGATCACCACTACTCATTTTTAGTGACACTTTTAGTTTGTCAAATACAAACTTCCAGAAGTGTCCTGTAAATCTGACATCCCTATCTGAGACTATGGATGTTGGTAACCCATGCAATCTGAAGACATGCTGGATAAACAACTCCGCTACTTGTGGAGCTTCTATTGTCTCCTGCGTAGGTATAGAATGAGCAATCTTGCTCAGTCTATCTACCAAAACTAGGATTGTATCCCGCTTCCTTTGGGTCCGCGATAACCCCACTATGAAGTCCATGGATATACTATCCCAATTATGATCTGAAACTTGTAAAGGATGTAAAAGACATGGTATCTTTACCATTTCTGCTTTGTTGACTTGGCACATAAAGCATTATTGAACATAAGTATGGATATCTCTGGCTAATCCAGGCCACCAAAATGTTCTTCTAACAAGTTGTATTGTCTTGTCAACACCAGGATGTCCTGCGCAGGGAACATCATGGTTATCATGCATGACTTTCTTTCGCAAATCCCGGGAATCTGGCATACAAACCTTTCCTTTCCGCTTCACTATTCCATTCTCTGTGAGAAATTAAAATACGGAATGGACTTGTTTGCTTTAGTAGAAGAAGCTTTAGTAGAAGAAGAAACAGCTGGAACTGTCCCGTCTTCTAAAATAGAGTCATCACTAATGGCTCTAACTATCTGTAACAAATGTGGATCTTTCACCTGTGCTTCCTTAATTTCTTGAAGCAATGAGCTTTCCAAACTGTAAAGCTCATCTCATACATTATACGAGATAATGCATCAGCTACTATATTTTCTTTGCCTCTTCTATACAAGATTTCCATGTGAAATTCCTGCATGAGCTCAGCCCAACAAGCCTGTCGGCCTCGAAGATCTGGCTGACTACAAAATACTTCAGTGTATGATGATCTGTGAATACCTTAAAGACCGCACCATAAAGATAGTGTCTCCAAACTTTAAGTGTATGCACCACCGCATACAACTCTTGTTCATGCACCGGCCAATTGCTTGTGCACTACTTAACTCCTTACTTTCAAAAGCTATTGGCCTTCCATCTTGACTCAAGACTTCTCCTATGGCTATGCCACTAGCATCCGTTTCAAACTCAAATGGTTTCTGAGGATCCACCACTTTGAGTATAGGAGCCTCTGAAACAACTTGTTTCAGAGTATCAAAACTCTCTTGCTGCCCTTGCTTCCATGCAAATGGAATTTCATAGGTGCTGCTATCGACGAATATGAAGAGATGAATTTTCGATAGAAACGAGAAAGTCCTAAGAATGACCGTAAGTACCCCTCATCCTGAGGAGTAGGCCATGCTAAAATAACCGATACCTTCTTGGGATCCATCTTAACCCCATCGGCTGAAATCACATACCCTAGATACTCTATCCTCGAAAGAAACAACTGTGTCTTCTCCGGATTTACATACAGCTGATTTTCTTTTAAAATATTCAACACAAATCTTAAATGATTTTCATGCTCATGCACAATTCCACTATACACTAGCAAATCATCCACAAAATCAACAATACACTTTCCTATGAAAGGTCGTAAGATATCATTCATTAACATCATAAATGTAGCTGGAGCATACGTCAAACCAAAGGGCATGACTAAATACTCATAATGACCAAAACGGGTCCTGAAAGCTGTCTTATGTACATGATCTTTTCTCTAATATGATGATAGCCACTCTTTAAATCTATCTTACTAAATACAATGGCTCCACCTAGAGCATCCAAAAGATCATCACCCTCATGCTCAAACTGATACACGTGCGAAGCAAAATCAATGACTGGTTTCTTCCTCGCATGCCACTTCTTACTAAGAACTAAGTCGAATCGAGCTAATCTCGCTATCTCAAAGTCCAATCTGTCCTCATAGGACTGGATTTGAATAGGAAGATCAACTACTCGTCTATCCCATGTCTCAGTTCCCTTCCCGTCGGCTAGCTCTACGATATAAGTATAATTTGATTGTACCGTATCTAAGCATAATCTCTTGACTAATCGAGAACTAATAACATTATGAGTCGAACTTGTGTCAAAGAGTACCTTGATAGGCTATCCTTCCACGACTCCTCTCATGACAATAAGCTTAGTATCTGGGAACTGGTATCCTTTTTGTGCTTCTCTAACTAAGAGACGCGATCTGGCTGGCTTCTCTAACTAAGACGCTATCTCTAGGGACTTATGAAGTTTGATGCTCATCTGGAGCATCTACCTCCATCTCTGGCAAATCAGAATCAAGCGGCTCTTCTTCTTTCTTGGAACCACGCACGTGTTCCAAGATATCCTGAAGAGAACTCTCTAAGAATGAAATTCTATTATTCATGGCTTGAATTAGATCAACTGGAGGTTTGGGCATAAGGATATCTGTTCTAGCAGGTGATAATGGTTCGGGTTCCATGCTAGAACTAAAAGCAAATAACTTTTCTTTTGGTTTTATCTCTTTTTTTTTCTTTTTTAAATATACTAATCAATCATATATACTAGTGGCAAGTGGAAAAAGAACCAATCAAAGCTTTTGCTTAACAGAAAAAGACAAAAGAAAGAAACTTTAATATGTTTCCTAAACTTCAATGCACATGCATGCTAATATTTTAGAAATTTCGGCATCCTAATGGCGTCACTTTAAAATCCGAAATAATTTCGAAAAGAGTCGAGCATTCAACAAAATCAAATCATCAATGCCGGCAGGCACGATCTATTTTGTCTTCTCAACGAACACCTGCAATTGAAAACTTTTTCAAGTATGTTGTTGGGCTCTACAAGCCCTCAATATATATATATATATATATATATATATATATATATATATATATATATATATATATATATATATATATATATATATATATATATATATTCCTCCAGCGAATTAATTCGTTGTACACGAATTTTATTCAACTTTTGACACACACACATAAAGTATGAGTGACGAATTTGTGCCCTTACGGCAATTTTTTCGATTTTCGAGCCTTCAGCCATCTGAGTTCTGAGTCTTCTGACGAGTCACTTCAGGCTTGCACACAATCCACCGAGTAGAGAGAGAGAGAGAGGGAGAGGGAGAGTTCCTTCAACTTCCAAGTTCCGAGTCCCCAGTTCAGTGCTGGCCCGAGTCAAGAGTTCATTGCTGGCCGCTGATTCTTGAAGCTTGAATATCTATTATTGAGGAGTCTAGACTCTAGAGAGCCCTTAGGCTACAGCCTACATAGCCTATAGGTCCTAGGAGAGCTTAGAAATCCACATCTTTTCTCACGGGAAGAGCTCAATCCAATCTTCGTTCTCACGTGAAGATGACGGGCACGGGACCCAACACATGGGAGTGCAAGTATTGCAAAGGGATTTATGTTGGTAGTGCTTCACGTATCAAGGCACACCTATTAGGACTACGAGGTGGGGGCATTGGAAACTGCCACTCTGTGCCTCAAAATGTCTTTGAAGACTTCACTGCAAAGATGCAGATGAGTCAAGGTGTGGGGAATATAGGTTCCCAATCCCATTCAAGTGATCACGAAGAATCAGAGATTCATGTTGATGAAAGCCATGGAGGGTCATCAAAAAGAGCTCATATTGATAGTGGGAGCTCTAGTGCATCTCCCATGGCAATACCTAGGATACCAGAGAGCAATGTGTTTGCAAGAGGTAGTGTGAGAGCCTCCATGCAAAAACAAGCAATAGAAGAAGCTACCAAAGAAATAGCAAAATTATTCATATTATGTGGCTTACCATTCAACGTTGCAAACACAACTGCGTGGAAGAGAGCTATGAGAGCAGTGAGCCGCATCGGTGCTCCTTAGGAAGGACCCTCGAGGGTTGTGCTACGCACTACAGAGTTGAGTAGATAAAAGAGTGCGGTGGAAACAGAAATGTTATCCTTGCATGCCACATGGGAGAATTATGGATGCTCCATATTGTGTGATGGGTGATCTGACATACGCAAGAGGAATGAGTATAACATTCTTGTCTCCTCTTGCAAAGGGACAATGTTCTTGCGTGCCATACCAGCACATGCACCTGGGACAATTGTCACAGGTGAATTCATATACTCCCATGTTAAAAAGGCCATAGAAGATGTTGGGAGCAAGAATGTTGTGCAAGGGATCACAGATAATGCATCTAATTGTGTATCCATGGGAAGCATGCTAGAGGATGAGTTTCCTAGAATTGCACGGACTCCTTGTGCCAACCATAGTCTAGACCTTCTAATGGAAGATATAGGTGCCATGGAATGGATGAAATCCATACTTGAGAAAGCTAGATTCATTGTAAGGTTTGTGACCTCTAAGCCTAAAGTCCAAAATATTATCCGTGCACATTCCGATCTTGAACTCCAAAAGCCCTCTATGACTCGATTTTGTTACATATTCATAGTACTAGATAGAGTGCTTCGTGTGAGGAAAGGGCTTCTTCAGACTGTTGTCTCAGAGGAATGGTACCAGTTACCCACTACAGATCCATTGTATATACGCTTTTCAACATTGGTTATGGGAGACGATGCCTTTTGGTCAAAGGCAGAGATACTTATTGGAGCCCTGAAGCCCCTTTATGCAGTGCTTCTTATTGTGGATATGGAGGGGAGTACGCTTGGACTTGTATACGAATACATTGGTCATATACAAGGATGCATCAGAAATGTTGTCGGACTTTTAGAGATAGAGTAAATAATAAGTAATTATAATTTTAAGATTCATAATATATATGAACTTAAAAGTTTGAATATTTTCACATTCACTTTTTCCTTTTGAGCTAATATTATGTCTTTTTTATTAATTTAATTAAATTGTAGGAAACGTGAGCTATGTGATGCAATGAAGATGAGATGGGATTGCTTTCACAAGCCAATCCATGTCGTTGCTCACATACTCCATCCATTGTGGAGATCTGAGGAGCAAAATGTCGACGAGGCCTTAGAAGATAGTTGGATAGAGTATGTGAAGCGTTGGACGCAGAGTAATGTAGGTCTTCAGTCACAGTTAGAGAGTGAGTGGTTGCAATTCCGTTGCATAGAACGATACTTAGGGAAGCCAACTGCAGGATTACGAGACAACCAGGTGGGAGAAATATGGAGTGGATACTCCTCTATTGGTGAGTAGACTACTTAGTGGGACTTTCAATTTTCATGATTATTAAATGATGAATTACAAATTACAATTGTTTTTTGCAATTATATAGAGGAAGTTAGCCCTCCAGATATTATCACAGGATTGTAGTACCAGGCTTGCTGAACGGAATTGGAGCACATGGGCTCTTTTTCACACAAAAAAGAGAAATAGATTAAGTCCTACACAACTTGAGAAGTCGGTGTACACACACTGCAATCTCAAGTTATTGGAGAGCAAAGGAAGTCATATTGCACCTCTACAGGTACTGTAAGTTGAAATATATTGATTCATTTCAAAATATTAGCTACCATGTGATCAGTGATGGACATTGGATTGTTTGTGTAGGTTAATGTTGACTCCATTGATATTGGAGAGATTAAAGATATCCCTCAAATCCCACAAGAAGAGAAGGATATCTTTACCATGTTATTTAAGGAGTCTCAACAATTTGTGAGACAAACACGTAGGAGTTCAAGATCTAGTGGAAGATTAGGTAACTCAAGACTACTTGAAACTTAATGATTATTATACATTAAAACTTGTTTGATTACTACATAGTTAAACTTATGAATAATACCTTATTAATCCATTGTACATTTGTAGATTGCAACAGATCCAGATCAGCCATCTACGACTGCGAGTCGAAGGTCTTCAAAGATTGCTTCTCGACGAGGTAGACGAGGACGTTGGTCATATGGACGTACTTCTAGTAGCAGGGAGGATCGAGAGGTGGAGGCAAGTCCACTTGATGATTGGGAGGAGAGGTAAGCCTCATCTAGCAGCGATGATGACGATGATACAAGAGCTAGATCTTGGCAGTCTAGAGAGGACCAAAGATGACCAGAGAGCTAGACCTTGGCAATCTAGAGAGGACCATAGCATTGACACTTCATCATGGGCTAGTTCTTTTGATGAGGATCTCATAGATGATGATATTGACTCTTGATTTCTGACTCATGAGCCATGGGCCATGGGCCATGACATTGGACAAATTTTCATATATGATGTATTGGCTTAGTGACAATCTAGAGTCTAGACTCTAGACTCTACAGACTATTGAGTTATGATATATAAAGTATCATTTTTGCTTTATGTATGATGTATACAGACTACGGTTGTCAGTATCATGTTGTCAGGACTCTGTCAAGGGAGCACTAGATTGTGCTCTCTGACTTCACTAGACAAGATTTCGAAAATACACTTATGATTACAAGAACACCCACGTAGGGAAAATAATACAAGAAGACGGATTTGATACAAGACGTCCCACAACCCGAGACCAATAGGTATGGAAAACTGGACTACAGATGATGCAGGAGATCCCACAACCCGAGATCGTAAGTATGAGACGAGATGTCTGGATTACAAGAACTCCCTTCTGGGAGATGAACTGAATACAAGAAAGAACTTGACAAGATCTCGTACTACGATATTACAAGAGGACAAGACAAGATGTCCAAGAACTAGACTAGATAGGACTAGAACAAGAAACAAGACAGGAACTGGAACTCGAACTAGAACTTGGAGAGTACTTACTTGGCAGTCACGACTCCTTGAGCTCCCAAGACTGGTATTGGCATTTCTGATTATGAATGTCGCCAACCCCTCCTTATATAGGTTTTCCAAGGGCGGTTACGAATTGATGATGTCATCGATGATGTCATCAATTCGTAGCATGGCCTGTGGATGTCAAAATCAAGCAAGAAGACAGTCGATCTTAGGGTTTTGGCACGTTTCGGACACAATGAAAGCATTAGTTTCCCCAAATTCTGAACCAATCATGAGATATAGGATTCACATGGAATCTGAGAGTTTCCTTTGTCCATGACATTACCTCCCCCTCAAGCGACGAGTTCCACGAGGAGCGGTCACGTTCTCTGGTCTCGGCTTCATTGGATTTTTCTTATGAAATTCTCGAACCTTGATTGGTACTCTTTGAAGTTTTTTTGCAGGTTCCCAAGTACGATCACTGATGTCATACCCTTTCCAATGAATAAGGTACTCTAATCTTCCTCGGGATATTCTCGAATCTAGGACATGCTCGACTTCAAATTCTTCATGATCATCAATCTCGATAGGTGGTGAAGGACTAGGTCTCTCCCCCCTTAATGGTGAAATCTGATATGGTTCCAACATGGATACATGGAAAACTGGATGTATTCTCATGGTACTTGGTAGTTGGAGCTTGAAGGTGACTGGATTAATCTTGGCCAAGATGGTAAATGGACCAAATCTTTGGTGATCTAACTTTGCACAAGGCCTTGAAGTTTGCAAATTGTTTCTGAGTAACCATACTTTATCCCCAATTTGATTCGATGGATTATGGACACGATGTTGATCTGCATAGTACTTATATTGTTGTTGAGCTTTATGGATCTCTTCCTTGAGTTCTTTGTGAATGTCCATCAGGTACTGGGTCTTGTCTCTGGCAACTGGGTTCTTGACATGATTTGAGAGTTGTATATCCATCCTTGGATGTTGTCCATAGTTTGCAAAGAAGGGAGTTTGCTTAGTAGATGCATGAACACTATTGTTACAGGAAAACTCTGCAAAGGGTAACAACTCAAACCAATCATTTTGGTGATAGTTGCTAGTGCAACGGAGATATTGCTCTAGGACTTGATTCACCCATTCTGTTTGTCCATCAGTCTATGGATGATTTGTTGTAGATAGTTTAACTTGAACACCAAGGAGCTTGCAAAGACTGTTCCAAAAGCTGTGGATCTCGATCACGGACAATATCATGAGGCAATCCATGAAGCCTAAAGATGTATCTGAGAAAGAGTCTAGCAGTGGCTGCACCTGTGATTGCCTTTGTAGTTGGAATGAAGTGTGCCATCTTTGTGAATCTATCCACAATAACAAGAATGGCATCATACTTATCTGACTTTGGTAGATCTGTGATGAAATCCATAGATAATGAAGCCTATGGCCTTTTTGGAATAGGTAAAGGTTGCAAGAGGCCATAAGGCTTATGTCGTGGTACCTTAGATCTATTGCAAGTGTCACAGGTTCGGATATATTCTTTGACTTCCTTCCACATTTGAGGCCACCAAAAATCCCTGGATATGAGTTCTATTGTTTTATTTACTCCAAAATGTCCTGCTACACCGTTGTCATGACGTTGTTGAAGTACTTGGATCTTGGGCTTTCCTGGAGGGACATATAATAGGTTCTTATAGAATAGTAACCCTTCCTTTTCCTGGAATTCATTTACTTCTTGGACTTTTCCTTCTTGAGTTTTTTGCTTAACATTACAAAATAATTCATCTTGTGGTAGATTCTCACGGATCAAATGATTCAAGGCTGAATCTTCAAGATGGGTTGAAGAGATAGCTGCTATTTGGAGATGCTCAGGCTTGAGTAATACACTCTCTTGTTGATCAAAGGCCTCTTCACCCTTCTTTGGTGTAAGGTAAGATCTTCTTGACAAGGCATCTGACTGACACTATTGCCGTCCTCGACGATATGTGATGACAAAGTCGAACCTGGATAAAAAGTTACTCCATCGAGATTGCCTTCTGTTGAGGATGTGGGTGGTCATAAAATACTCTAGGTTCTTGTGATTTGTATACACGATAACTTTATGAGCTGCTCCTTCTAGATGGTGACGCCAAATATCAAATGCGTCCACTATGGCAAGAAGTTCTTTATCATGAATTTCATAATTAATTTCTAGAGGAGAAAATTTCCTTGAATTATATGCAATTGGATGTAGGTGTCCATCATCTCCATATTGTGAGAGAGTGGCACCTAGAGCAAAGTCTGATGCATCTATCTCTAGGAAGAAGGGCTTGGTAGAATCAGGATGAACTAGAATTGGAGCAGTAGTGAATGTTGATTTCAAGGTCTGAAATGCTTTTTTTGCTTCTTCGGTCCATGAGAATTTGGAGTTCCCTGTAAGCTTGGTAAGAGGTGTCACTATCTTGGAGTAATCTTTGATGAATATCCTATAGAAGTTGGCAAAACCCAGAAAACATTGTACATCTCGAACACATGAAGGTGGTTGCCAATCAAGGATTGTCTGAATCTTCTTAGGGTCCATAAAAATTCCTTTATCAGATACAATGTACCCTAAAAATTCCACTTCTGTCTTATGGAAAGAGCACTTCTCCAATTTCGCATATAATCCTTTTTCTCTTAGTTTCCCTAGGACTATCTTTACATGACATTCATGATCCTCTAGATTTTTGGAGAATATCAAGATATCATCAAGGTATATTACAACAAAATCATCTAAATATTCTCAAAAGATATTATTCATCATATGTTGGAAGACAACTGGAGCATTTGTAAGACCGAATGGCATAACTACATATTCAAAATGCCCATACCTTGTTCGAAATGATGTCTTACATTCGTCTCCCTCTCTGATCCTGACAAGGTTGTAAGCTCCTCGAAGATCAATTTTCATGAAGAGTTTTGCTTTTCCAAGGCGTTCCAAGAGCTCTGATATGAGTGGTAGAGGGTATCTGTTTTTTATAGTGACTTTGTTCAATCCACGATAGTCTACACACATCCGGAGAGTCCCATCCTTCTTCTTTACAAATAGAATAGGAGCTCTTGCCGGAGACTTCGAGTGTTTGATAAACCCCTTTGCTAGATTCTCATCAATGTTCTTGCGTAGTTCTGTAAGTTCATATGGGGATAGTGTGTAGATTGATCCAAAGGGTGGTTGTGCTCCCTCTTGAAGATCTATGGAGGCAATCGTAAGGTCTATGCTCTGGGAGGATATCTGCATTCTTCTTTTCAAAAACATCTTCAAAGCCTTTGTACTGATTGGGTAGCTGTACTGGATCATCTTTCTTGGATTCTTGAGCTGGTATGGTATAGATCATATATGTAATTTCCTTCCTTACTGCATGTATGAAGGCTTTGGCTCCGACATATGTTGGGTTCTTCTAGATATCTCGACGGGTGATTTTATTCTTTTCCCAATTAATGTCTGGATTATGCTTCTTTAACCAGGGCATTCCAATGATAACTAGATGTACTGGGCTTGATATTACATTGAAACATATATGGGATTCATGGTCACCAAGGTGTACTCTTAATGGTGTGGTTTCCATGGTTATATTCCCAGATGCTAGAGGTCGTCCATCTACTACTTCAACTACTACTGGTTTGTTCTTCCGAAGTACAGGAATTCCATGTTTCTTAACCAATCCTTCATCGATGAAACATGAGGAGGCTCCTGAATCTACTAGGGCTGTAAGGGAAAGGGTCTTCTTGGGCATGATTAACTTGACAGGTGCAAGACATGTTTCTATGGGTGTAGCTAGAATTATGAGACCCTTTCTTATATCATGGTCCGACTGCAGGGTCTCTTTTACAACTGGACTTCCTCGTTTCCCTGCTCTACAAGGGTGGCTGCCACTATGGAGTTTGTTCTCTTGTTTGGACAATTAATTGCAGTATGTCCAGGGTTTCCACAATAGAGACATAACTTATTAACTCTCCTTCTCTGTTTCTCTTCTAGTGTTAAAGGCTGAAACCTAGTCACATCTATTTGCATAGGTTCAGGCATGGACTCATCTTTAGTAGTCAATTGGAAAGGTTTCCATTGGCGAGGTCTTCCTTCTACTTGTTTTTCTTGTTTCCTTTCAAAAAGTCGGTTATCACATTGAATGGCTTGCATGATATATTCATTCAATGTTTTAACCTCTGGCATCGTGAGCAACAGGTCCTTCACATCATCTCTTAAACCCCATCTGAATTGGCTTATGAAATAATCTTCATGCAAAGTGAGATCACATTTCGACTGCCTAAATTCAGATGCATAGGTAGAGGCAGGGAGGTTACCATGACGTAGCTTCCGAAGTTTTGTTTCTGCTACTCGACTTGTATCTGCATCTCCAAATGTGGCGGAGAGTTCTCGAAGAAACCCCTCGTAGTCCTGAAGTATTGCCATGTTCTTCTCCAAGATTGGCGCAAACCATGATAATGCTTGGCCACAGAGCAAGGTTCCAATAAACCCGACCTTGGATACCTCGTCAGGGTATCTATCAGGTTGCATACGGATGTACAATTTAACTTGCTGGAGAAATCAAAGAAACTTTGTGCGATCCCCATCGAACTTTTTTGGCATGCAAATCTTGGGTTCCTTCATAAATGATGTACTAGGCCGTTGATTCACTTGAATACTCCCTTGATTTGCTTGAAGACTCCCGATTCGTTCTTGTAATTCTTGGAGGAGTGCGCCTACATGCACTGGATGTCCCATCTCGACTTGTGTCTGTCGATGACTTAGGTCTTCGACTTGTTGTTGGAGACTCTGAAGTGATGCTACGATCTGTTCATAAGCATTCTCCATGATGCCTGGTCTTGGATAGAAGATAGTCTTGCCAAAATGTCAGGGAAGCACTAGATTGTGCTCTCTGACTTCACTAGACAAGATTTCGAAAATACACTTATGATTACAAGAACACCCACGTAGGGAAAACAATACAAGAAGACGGATTTGATACAAGACGTCCCACAACCCGAGACCAATAGGTATGGAAAACTGGACTAGAGATGATGCAGGAGATCCCACAACCCGAGATCGTAAGTATGAGACGAGATGTCTGGATTACAAGAACTCCCTTTTGGGAGATGAACTGAATACAAGAAAGAAACTTAACAAGATCTCGTACTACGATATTACAAGAGGACAAGACAGGATGTCCAAGAACTAGACTAGACAGGACTAGAACAAGATACAAGACAGGAACTGGAACTAGAACTTGGAGAGTACTTACTTGGCGGTCACGACTCCTTGAGCTCCCAAGACTGGTATTGGCAAGACGGATTATGAATATGGCCAACCCCTCCTTATATAGGTTTTCCAAGGGCGGTTACGAATTGATGATGTCATCGATGATGTCATCAATTCGTAGCATGGTTTGTGGATGTCAGAATCAAGCAAGAAGACAGTCGATCTTAGGGTTTTGGCACGTTTCGGACGCAATGGAAGCATTAGTTTCCCCAAATTCTGAACCAATCATGAGATATAGGATTCACATGGAATCTGAGAGTTTCCTTTGTCCATGACAAACTCAGTATCATTTCTGCTATATGCCATGAATTATGATTCATTTATGATGTATCTTGTAATTTGTAAATTGTTGTGCGTTGAAACTTGAAAGTTATATCTTATGATGAATGATTGATCATTGAATCATGATGTTTTTTAAGTTGTAATTTGTTATGAATGTTATTTTGTAATTTATAGGCTAGCATATAGCTCAATAATATCCATGAATCTTACAAGTTACATGAGATATATATATATATATATATATATATATATATATATATATATATATATATATATATATATATATATATATATATATATATATATATATATATATATATATATATACACACTTTATATGCAAAAAAATAAAATTCTCTCTAGATGGATAAAATTTCCTTAATTTTATTTTTTGGGTGAACGAACTAAACGAATTAAACGAAAAATTCCTGAATTAATTCTCACCAATTAATTCTCTCCTTCGCACTATGTATATTTATATATATACAAAATTTTTTTCTTTTCGATACCTACCGATACTTACCACCTGCAAGAAAAACTCAAGCACCGAACATCCATCTCTACTAACGCTCTACTTACGTCATTCTATGCGTAATGCAAGAATACTTCTAATATGCACAATCAACAGAATATCAACCAAATATTGACTAAATACTGATCTCAAATTCTTTTGGTATCCTTGAAGCATCCAATTGAAGAACTAAGAGTAAAGTATCGACTCCCTTTGGTTCATGGATCGCATATGCCTTCAAAAAGTGCTTCGTTGATGATGCTTGATGAAGAATAGTCCACTTTCACCCTCTGTTGCAGGAAGGAAATAATTTCAAAGTATGGCTTGCAGCCACTCTCTGGATAGAGCTCTGAGAGAGCTTTCTAATAAGCGAAAGATCTCTTAATTTGGATAAGAATTGACCAAGTTATGGCCAATTTAGTGAAGCTAGGTACCCAAAATTGAGACTCAAAAAAAAAAACTTTGGCTGTTGTCCACGAATTTCGCCTTCTCTTCTCTATGGACGTGCGCGTGCAGCTGATCCTTTATCCCATAAGTCCTGCACACAAGCTCAGAGGCACCTTTTTATAGCTCCTTCCTATGGCTCTCAACAACAAAGAAGGAAGAAGTCTCTCTCTCCCTCTCTCCTTGTGGGCAGCCAAGAGGCGTTCGCAAACTGAGTTCTCTCTTCGTGGGCAGCCAAAAAGGAGTTCGGGGGTTAGGTTCTCTCCCCCTCTTTTGCTACAGTGCCACCACAGAGCCCCAAAAACGCCCCGCCGCTGCTCTCCTCAAACGATCCCGAAAAAAAATCATGCATGAACTCTTCTCCTCCACGCAAGATTTCTTCTAATTTTAGCTCAACAAAAACCAGCTCTGATACCAAGTGTGAGTCTCTCCTCATAAGAAGACATGTGAATGGTGTGTGTGCCACTCTCCTCCCATCCATTTATATCGTCTTGTATCTAAAATAGCAGTGATCTGGAATGATCTAGTGTCCCCATGTGGCCAGCATGCAACACTCATCCCCACTAACCATCAAATACCTTAGGATATACCCCCGAGCTTAGGACCTTGGCTAACTAGCCCTCGTCCCACATACACATGGAATGGTCTCTGAAGACCAATGTCTGACAAATACCATAATTTCTAATGTTGTAAAGATGGTTGCACAATGCATAGCATTGTATATATACTACATACATAAACTATGCCACACGTGACAATATATTTAATGCACAGCGCATGCATGAAACATTGCAGCATACTTATCATTGCATGTATAACATGTCATGACTCAAATACATAAATACTACATATTATATGATACATAGCTGGTGATGCATACTATGGTAACTAAATACAAAATCATACAGAATCTCTTCTGTGTATATATTTAATAAAATCAGTGAGAGAGGACAGCCTCAGTGATAGAAGATAACCTCTTCACTCCAATGCCACTGCTGAAGCAAACACATTGGCGTCAACATCTCATATGTCCATGTGCCTGCAAAGCATAGATACCCCAAATCATATCATTTGGAATGCCTAAGCTATGTATCTATCAAACGGTCTCTCATTGAGCACTACGTTGAAATCGTTGAGGGAATCAAGACAGCAACAATAGAGTCTACTCTCCTACGTCTCAACTGATCAAGTACACACCTCAAATTAAACATATGGGTCAATGCTGGTATAACCTAAAAGAAGCCTGATTTGATTATTTGAATCTGGTACAACTGTCACTGCATAATCAAAACAGGCAAATATACCTCCATGCATGCAAAAGACTGCTCTTATAAATAGGTTTCTGTTTAAAAGTAATGAAAAAATCGTCCCCATTTTAGATAATAATTTCAAATTCAAAAAAAGTTGTTTCATCTGTTGACCTCAGTAATAGTTAGATCAAATGCTGTTATAATCCAAAACATTAAAATCAAAGACCTTGCTAACCAGGTGCTTTAGTTTCTATTTGTTTAGCCTGGTGTGGGCTCGTTTAGAGATTACTCTCTGACAGCAAAATGTTCAAAACCAAAGTCAATGGGTCAACCTTCCACTAGGTGAAGCCCCACCTGCGGGTCAACATGTTCGTCAAACTTGGTCAAAATTATCAAAATTTGGATGTGAATATTTTTATACATTCTTCTGCTGCTCAATGAGAGCTATCCAACCATAAATAGCATTCAACTATCTAACATTCCACATCTGAAATTAAGCTGATTCTAACGGTTCTAGGTACAAAACAGTGTGAGAGTGTCTAAGAGTTATTATGTGAGTGAATATGTGCAAAGAGAAAGAAAAGAACTGTTAAAAACAGTTATTACGATAAACCCTAATTTTGAAATTAGATCTTCTCTGATGTACAGCAGCAGCAATGGTAACTACCTGCGATGAAGTGGTAGATAAACACCTGGTACAGCAGCAGCATGTGAAGAAACCCTAAATTGGGTGCGACAACTCTCCAAAATCAGCCTGCACACTTGATATTGAGAAGAAGAAAAAAGGGAAGCTACCCAAAACTCCTCAAAATCTGCATATACTCTTCCAAGAGTCCTCCTAGCTCTAATCCTAAAGCTTGTAGCTTGAGAATAGTTAAGATTGATGATCTATGAGGCTGCCATGCCTCTCTTTATATAGTTTCGAACTTCCACAAAAAGCTAGCTCCAAAAGCATCTAAAAAATCTCGAAAAGCAAAACTTATGCGTGAGCTTTTATCAAATACTTCTGATTTTATCCGGAGAAACCATCGATAAAAGTTAACAAAATATCTAAACCTTGATTGGAATCTTCTCTCATAAGTCCATTAACATTTGATTGTATGATGTATTACTTTACGGTCAGTGATGTATCCATGCTTCTTGAAGGGTAGCTTGTGAAGCTTTTCTTCAAGACATCTTTCACAAAATTCAACATCATCTCGTAAAGCAAAAGTGGGTACACTCTCCACCGTTCCTTGATCTTTGATGTGCTTGAGAGTTGTATAACTGATATGGCCAAATCTAACATGCCATAACTTCATATTCTCCTTTGGTGTAGAAGACCTAGCAACATTAATGATTACTATGACTAATTTTGGACAACACAAACATTCTACTTTTATTTTCACCTTGTAAAAGACAATGCTCCTCATTAGGTGTGATGATCTAGCACGAATCTTTCTTATAAATGACTTTATAACCATCTAATAAGAAAGTAGAGATGGACAGCAAATTCTCCTTTGTTTTTGGAACATAAAGAACATTGGAAATTGTGAAATTTCCACCTGCTCTTGACTTTAAATTAACTTCCAACAACTACAACATCCAAGTCATTCTATGGTCACCCTTCTACCTGTTGCGTTAGTTGTTTTTGTTTTTTTTTTTTTTGGGGGGGGGGGGGGGGGCAGGGGGGGTCTTGCAACCTATCATATGCTTAGTGGCTCCAAAATCCAAAACCTAAGGATGTCCGAAGTCTGTATTTAATGTTGCTTGATCAAATGTGATTTCTTCATTAGTGACATGTGCATAAGATTTTTCATTTGAAGACTTAGGTTTTGAATCATCTTCAGCATTATAACAATATTAGGTCTTGAATCATCTTCGGCATTAATGCTCTTCTCTTTTCATTAAAAATCCTCTTTTTGCATTCCGCTATATAATGACTTGATTTCTTGCAATAACGGGATATTCCTTTCTTTGAAGTGGATGTTATGGAAGTACATTTTTCTTTGGGAGTGGTAGAAGTATTAGAACTTGATGTGATTGGTGTCTCCTTCTTCTTCCCTTAAGATGATGATACCATGGCTTCATCATTCTCTTCCATAGTCTTTTGTTACTCTTCATCTATAAGTAAGATGAATTGAAACTCTTCAAATCATATTTCTCTATCTCTTGTATAGAGAGAAAGAGAAAGTAACAAAAGAACAATAGGCAGATGGAAGTGAATTTATGAGGGTATTCACCATCTCTTCATCAAATATACTAACTCCATTGTTAAGAAATTGATCTCATAAGTCCTTAAGTTTCAAAATGTGTCTTAACTGACTCATCAACTTTCATTGTTGTGTTGATTGTCTGTCTTCTAAGATGAGCTTTCCTAGCACAGTTTCTACACTCATAGAGATTCTCTCAATCCAACCAAGCCTGACGAGAGGCTCTGCATGACCCGATCAACGGAAAGACATGCCTCTTAACTCCCATAACAATAAATGATATTGTTTGTGCATCTTTAGAATCCTATCTAGATTGCTCCTCCGTAAGTTGAAACTACATCTATCTCCATCTATTTGTGGATGACATCCTCTATCTGTGGACGAAGATGTAATCTCCTCTTCTCCCTCCTCAGCTTGCTGGGCAGAAATTGGGATAGCAGCCTACTTGGATGAAGAAGCAACATCTTCCTCTCCTTTCTTAGACTAACGTACTTGCCATTGACAATATTCCACGAATCTTTGGTTCATTATCATAAAACTCCACATTAGATAGTTAGACATTCCATCAAGCTTGTCTTCTTGTTCTAATCTATCTCTATAGTCACTCATCTTGAGTACTAGGGTGTATATCAACTATGCTCTTATACCAAATGTTGGAAGTGCGATAGGCCCAAATATAAAACACAAATTAAATGCAAACTCTTTCGAACACTTGACCTTAGCATATAACACACCTTGATTTGATCAAGAGAGATAAATGACAATATAGAGAGAAGACGATTATAAACATGCAATAGCATATAGCAACTACACACACTAAATAAATGCAAATTGTCAATATATAGTGTGCATGATAAAAAATCTGAAATTAGGCTGAATCTAAAGATTCTAGGTACAAAAATTGTCAGAGTAGTACTTGCCGTACTTGCGATGAAGTGGTAGGTAAACACCTAGTTCAGCACCAGCATGTGAGACCATAAATTGGGTGCTATGACTCTCCAAATTCAACATACATACTTGGTAGCGTGAAGAAGAACAAAGGAAAGCTACCAAACACTCCTCCAAATCTGCATATACTCCTCCAAGAGTCCTCCAAATTCTTAACCCTAGAGCTTCTAGCTTGAGATAGCTAAGATTAATGTTCTACGAGGCTTCCAAGCTTCTCTTTATTTAGTTTTTGAACTTCCACGAAAAGTTAGCTAGAAAAGCACCTAAAAAAGCTTGAAAAGCAAAAATTATGCGAGAGTTTTTATAAAAGCATGAGTAGGTGCTTTTTTTCTTAATCACCCAGCTTTTGGAGCTTTCAAAATAGTCACCCAGCTTTTAGCTTTTCTTGACATGATTTTCATCCAAAAAATCTGAACCAATTAAAATTTATGAATGAAAAGCACATGAAAAATAGAAATTAAGATTTGACTTTTGGTTAATTTTTTGATGCCATAGTGGTATTACATATCATTAGAACGCTCTCAAAGAGTACTTTGACCAAATTTTGACTAAGTACCAAAACCAAGCTTGTTGGATTTTTTGTAATTTTGGGACATTCTAATATGATTTTGTGTGTGTTTGTGGATATTTCTCATGATTTGTGAAAATTACACACATACCTCAGTCTTCAACAATTGCAAGAGACATACCTACCTCGCATATGCCCGTAGTGTTAGGTTAGGCGGGGAATTGTTAGCATTAATTATCAATTTTGTGTCAAATGGGCAACCTTCCACTAGGGGAAGCCTTACTTGCAAATCTATAAGGTGAATATAATAATTCACAAAAATGGTCAAAATGGACCCATTTTTGAGAATTGGTCAAGAAGATGGTCCAAAATTTTTATTACATAGCCCAATAAAGCTCAAAGAGAGCTAGCCAAGCATGTATAATACTTATGCCTTTGGCATCAATTGTTAGGTCAAATGTCAAAGCCTACTTTTAGCTCAAAAGTGTGAAAAGCACTTTACTCTTGTCAAAATCCTAATAAAACATGAATATTTGGTCCAAGGGTTAATGGCACTCGAAAAGCACGTAAAAAAGGCAAAATTAGGATTTTGAAAAACCTGACGAAATTTTGCATCGAGATTTATGCTAAGCTTTTTTGTTTGTTTTGGCTTTATTTAGCCTTATTTTGAAGGCATATATATATAAGAAGAATTGATGGGTACCTAATAATCATTGCTTTGGGAGAGTTTCTCTTGATCCAGAGCTTGGTCTTGGACATTTTCTTCAACTAGGTGGATGTTCTTCATCAACAACTTCAAGCTGAACACATTTACTTATTCTATTTGCTTGGAAGAGTTGAAGGAGACCTTTCTTCAACTATAGCAGGTTCTTGGAGTTCAGGGCGATGGACCACTTGTATTTCAATGCTTATCTTCCATGCTATCTTGTAACTACAAGCTTTGCAATGTAATGATTATTTTGAAACATAGCTCCTTACATCTCTCTCATGTGTTGTCTTCTCTACATATTGTCTCTATTTTCACTCTCTTTTTTATCAATTGTTGCATATTTGCTAACAAATTGTAGATCCTTAAACCCCTATTCACTAACTTGGTATTAGTCTTTAGAACAAGGTATTGAATAGTAGTAAGTTACATGTAATTATATTCAGCTTGTGTACCAGCTCTTGTTTTTATCAAGGAGGGGAAGATGGCTTCTGCCAACCTACTGTTAGAAGAGTCCTTCAATGGAGACAATTCCCATACATCTCACACTAGGCTTCAATATCTTCTCATGATCAATGATTTGTGAGATGATGTGGAAGCTGAAGTCAGGCTGTTAGAAGGAGGAATTGGTATACATATAAAAAGAGTGTGTGTGTGTGTGTGTGTGTGTGTTGGGTTGTTTGGAAATTTGGGGGGGGGGGGGGGGGTGTGTGGGTGTGGTGTGGTGTGGTGTGTGTGGTGGTGTGCTTTTCGAATCAAGGCTAGGCATAGAAATGTAGTCTTGATTTGAACGGCCCGGCCAACATTAAGAATCTTAACGGTATATTTTAATCTATACGCGATCTTAAATATGTCATCCGTTTGTTGTCTCTATCCTTCCAAGGACATATTTGGTTAAGAAGGGAATGGGATGTATGAGAACTGTCTAATATTTCCCTCGCCCAATTTCTTATTCTCTCTCTCTCTTGTTTTGAGCTGATTGTGAGTTCATTGTGGGTCCTTAAATCCCTATTTGCTAAGATACTCGTGCATATTGATATTCATTATAGAGCAATTGATTTTCCAAACAAACTAGACATTGATTAATTAATCTGTCCAGTACAAATTCACACCAAACATATAAGCTGTAGTGAATGGATCAGAACATATATACCAGAATGAATCCAGGTAAATCCCAAATTCACCCTCAAAGGAAAGTGCAACTACAAGCTCATGGTAGTCAACCACAAGACTACATAGCATATCAGCTCCACTATGCACAGTATCGACTCAATACTATGACATCCCCACTAACGTCCTCAGTGCCCAATAGTGGGTATAGAGCTCAGAATGAATACATGCTCACACACACACCCCACAACGCACACACACCACGAGCATGAACTCACAAGAAGCTCTGCGAACTGAGTTTCTATCACTTCCCGAAGTGATGGGCAAACTCAGCCATAATGAAGCCTAGCACCAAATGCAAACAAAACATAGGAAAAATTACAGAAAAAGCATACTGATCCAACTATGCTTTCACATCTCCAGTTCACATTACTTTGTCTATATAGACATAGTGATGCAGATGTGATGTGAATTGCTGATCACTTACACCTCTAGCTCATGTGGCACATCTCGGAATCATCGAATGCTCTTCTCTTTCAAGATCATAGGATGTTTACAACTGTTCTACCAATCCTGCACAGCACATCCGGGAATCATTGAAAGCTCTTCTCTTTCAAGATCATAGGATGTCTACAACTGCTCTGCCAGTCCTGTTGCGAAGGAAATGTTTGTGTTTAACAGTTCACAGCCTTCACTCAAACATGCAATCAACCCTGTTCCACATTATTTCCACCATTCTTTGGGCTCTTCCTGAACCTATGCACTATCTTTTCATTGGACATACGGTTCACCGTGGTCCATTCTCCACAGAGAAATAAGTGTGTGTGAGTGTGAGAGTGAGTGTGTGTGTGTGTGTGTGTGTGTGTGTGTGTGAGCATGCGTGTGTGCGCACGTGTGTGTGTGTGTGTGTGTGTGTGTGTGTGTGTGTTGCTGGGTACCAAAAAATGTGCAAATCATCCAAGTTCCAGTATGGTTCAAGTCAAAATATACTTTCAACGAGAGTGATTACATATCTGAACAGAGCATCTTCAGAAGATCAAAGGTACAGCTACACAGACACACACACACACAACCACACACACAAACCGCTGGGCACAAAACAATGGGCAAATCATCGAAGTTTTAATGTGGTTAAATCTGTAGTGCACTTCCAAGCATAGTATAAAGTAGAGATTTAAATCGTAGATTTAAATCGGGATTTAAATCATTTAAATCGTAGAGGTTTTTAAAAATAAAAATAAAAGTCGAGGTTTTTATTCATCAAGAGATTTTTATTTTTTCTTGTATCTAAGGTATGCACAATACCTTTCAACTCTTATATACTCCAATATTGGACAGTAGTGAAAGTAGTGAAAAGTTTATATGACCTGGATGCTTGTTAGTTGTTGTACTTCAGTCATATATGATATGTGAGATGCCACCAAAGAGTTTTTGATTTGCAGTCATATAAACTCTAAAATGTCATTCAGCTATAGGCTGGTACAGATTCATACAGGACAGGGACTTAATTTGATGTCAAAAAATGTACATAATTGAAGGAGCAACCATAAGTATCACAGTGATGAAATTTTACTTTTAAAAACGGATCCACAATATGAAACCTTCTTTTTTTTTTTTTTTTTTTTTTGGGGGGGGGGGGGGGGGGGGGGGATTTAACGCGAATGCGATTTTTACGATTTTTATAGAATAAAAATCGTGCGATTTTTTTTAACTATGCTTCCAGGGGGAACTATTACATATTGATCATTCTAAAAAGATCAAAAATTGAACTCTGCAATTGAGACTTTGAGCATTACTTAAACAAATCAATACCATCTTGTAATTAGTCATTTGAAATATCCCAATGACTTTCCATCATCTTATTGGATTGATTCCTGAAGCATAATAAGGGTAGCTTTCATGACAGTAGATTTTCCCGATCATATCCTTGTAAGGAGACAAGACAGGGAATTTTATCTGGTGTATGGAATCTAAGAAAGGCATTACTTCACCTTGCTCCCAGGTATGTCTCAATCTGCTCAATTTGAGCATCAGATGCATACTAGTTTCAGAAATGATAGATAGTAAACATCTACATAATTATCCAAACCATGGGTACATGTACATGAGATGTTACCTAAACTTTGAATAAAGCACCTAAATCTGCTCCTGTGCTGTTTCTCCTGTTTCAAAAACCCAATCATATGTAGGTTTTCCTGAAACTTCGAACTGAAAATGTATTGCACTGATTCATTAATCGATTACCCTCTCCTATCTCTAAAAGCACTTCAAAAAAAACCAAAAAGGAATATCATGATCAGCTCCTTCTATCTATTTGATTTATGCATAGATATCAAAGAAGCTACATGTAAAATCGGCACAGATCTAGAATACTGGATAATATTTTAAAACCTTGCATAGAAATAATAATATACCAGTAGCGGGCAGAATCTATATACTCCCTAGACACTGTCATTAATCCTATGGTACAGCAAATACTGAACATGATGCCATTAAAAAGTCAACCACATGCCTTGAATCAAGGACGTGATGTAGACAATCGATTACTTTATAAAAAGAATGCCCTGTTTTGATTTCTCCTCGAATCGAAGGTGTTTCTATTACAACAATTACAAATAATAATATGTGGATAAGTACACCTTAAGGAAAATAATGCAAGAACTGCAAATAAATCCAATACAGCAGTAAGCCCTTGGGCAGCCAACATAATGACTAAAAGCATGGAAGAATCTCTGTTAGCACCCGAAAAAAGAGAGAGTAGAAATCACACCATCCACATAAAGGATTACACTTGCAAACTTCTTAATAAGTGCACTTGTGCTTATGCTACCTATTCGCTCTACAAGTGTATTTACATCTATCCGAGATCTATAATTTTCACTGAGAAGCATAGATCTCGGATTATAAAGACAATGTTCTTTCTAAATCAATGTAGCTGGTACTGCTCTATCATTTACTTCATGCTCTCAAAAGGCAAAGAACTGTGTCCATAATTTCAGTGCAGCACATCCATGCAGGCAGAATCATATACAATATAAATCATGACAAGGTTTTGTTTCCAGCAGTTGTTGCATTCACTAAGCTGGCAGTCCTCTGCATGAGATATTCAAAGGACTTTAGCAACAGATCATTAGAGCAAAAAATCTCTTTGCACAGCCTGCAGATGGTCAAACATCAAGGTGTCTTTACTTAAATCTGTCAATCATCCAGTCATCACTGACTTTTCGGAACAGAAGCTTGAGCAATCATGCTCCAGACCTTGTCATATGACTGACATATTTTCTTAAAGACTTGTCTTTGTTTGTCTCCGAGATAGAACTATCTCCTCCTGCTCACTTTTCATATGGGTCAGCAATTAAAAAGGTTTAATAATCATTTCTTGGATGCTCATAAGCAAAAAGAGTCAAGACATATTAGAGTTGAAGTTTTCCATCCAAGGTCTGAATAATTTTAACGGGATTACAAAGCTGTAATTCTGTGCACACAGATGAACATGCAAGAATATTAAAATTAATGCAAGTCCATAAACAGTGTATATTGGCTAAGAAGCCTGCCCACCTATGAGGCAGACCAACCAACCAGACCATTTAGTGTTTCCCACGGTTAAGGAAACTTCACAATGCTGGTCACGAGATTTAGTATCAAACAAGAAAATTACATTTTTAGTAAACTCATCCAAACAGCAGCAAGACTACTCATTCATGGAAAATAGATGCTGCAAGTTAATCTGGCAGGCCTAATAGCAACCGCTATGAACTTGGAGCTCCCTGCTCTGAAACTTCTATGAGTTGATGCATCATCTCAAAGAAATAATTATCTTGACCTCAGAGACATGAATCATACCTTCCTTGACGGTTGATAACTGAAATGTCTGCCAGGTATGGTAGTGTTCATTATCTGGGGATGAACATCAGAAAAATGGCTAACGTGGCTGGATGTTACTCCTCCCAGTGGAATAGAATTTCTCGTATATTCTAGTTCGCCCTCCTCCAGTTCAGCAGTTTGCAGGTCAGATCCAACTTTCTGATCAACAGATAAATCGGCTATTCCAGTTGTTACACATGGAGCAGAGCATTGTGATATTCCTTGACTTCTTCTCTTTGCCTCTTCTTCACTTACCAGAACCTATCCCAAAATTTCAAAAAATCAAGGAGGGCAGGCACAAGAAAGGAACACTACATTTATCAATAATGCAAAAGCCAGACATGAATAGGCAGCAGGGGAAAAGGTGCTCCACTTTTTCTTTTTGGTTTTTTTTTTTTTTTTTTTTTTTTTTTTTTTTTTTTTTTTTTTGTTGGGGGGGGGGGGGGGGGGATGAGATAACAAATGTTTCAATCTAATCCAAAGAGAAACCGGCCAACGTTGTTGTGGCCCCTTAATAGTGCAGAAAGACTAGGTTTCATATGTAAACTTCTAAACAAGCCAACAGGCTGAATCTCTATTGCTTTAGAAATGAAGAGCAACTCAATTATGATTAAAGTCCTACATTCAAAAGACATTTTTTTAAAAATGATAGAATAGGAACATCAAAAAATTAAAAAATTGAATCACGAATACAATTATAATAAACTAATATCTAAAAATACAAAATCAAATGAGAAAAAATTAAGGCTTTTTTAAATTCATTAAAAAAAAACACACAACATGAAGACAAAAATAAAATATATTGATGAAAAGAAAACGTCTGAAAACTTACAGATAATAAAAATAAAAGTCAAGAACCCCTAGAATCTAACCAACACGTTTTAACAAGTCTCCTGCATAGATAATTGATTTGAACAAAACAAATGAAGAAGAACTATTAACGAAAGTAAGAAAGACCTAACCTTTTTTAGAACTTTCTTCAAAGACGAACCTTTTTGAACACAGTAAGAATACCACATTAAACAGCTTGCACTGAAGTAATACAACCAAGTGTAAGTTAAAACAAGCCTTTCCCTAGAGTTAAATTCATAGGTGAAAAGTTAAAATTTTAGGAGGAAGACAAGTTAAATTTAAAAGAGAACTCCCTTAGGAAGACAAGTTAAATTTAAAAAGAGAACTCCCTTACTCTCACACAAACATGTGTATGTATACACACGTGTTCAAGATTTCAGTCATTTTGTTAAGTTTGGACACATAAGTTTCTATGTCGGCATAATCTTCACTAGAGGCTTCACAATCAATGACCTGCATAATGCTAACAAACCCAAAATCAATCCCTATGTAAAAATTTGATAGGGTCTATTTCAGATAAAAGAAAATACACATGCAATATGAGGATTCACAAGTTAAAGACTTTACAAAGTCTTCTGCTTTTAGAGAAAGGCAGAAAAAACAGACGACCTCTAAGTACCTCTATATAGAACCAGCTATGCACACCCAGCCCTCTTCTGGTAGGTGACATCATTTCATAAATTCTTGATCTGCATAGTTTCAGCCCTTATTGTACATAAACAGCTGTTAGCTGTTCCTTTTCTCATTATTCATATACAGTTATGCTGATTATATCCTCTCTTTGATGATGATAGATTTATGAGTTCAAAAACGAACAAGTGGTACCAAGCATGTGAACAATGCTGTATTTCATATAAATTCCCATCTTCTTTCAGCTTCTTATACATTTATGATATCAGCTCATCATTTGTCTATGTTTAAGGTCTGTTTTCTCATTTATGTAATCAGCTTCGGCATAGATTTCATTATCTATCTCAGTTATTATTACGTCACCAAAATTAAAGGACACATGAATGGGCACCTCTCGTTAAAAGTGTCCCGCCAAATATGAAAAGGCCACCCAGTGTGAACTGGATCACCTCATTTGAGCCTATAAATAGGACCCATTTTGTGAGACATTCCTCGCATGAGGCACTTGGACTCTTGGCAAATCGGCAAAGCCTCGTCACCCATCCTAGGGGGCTGGTGGTATGGGACACCAATCCCTTGGAGGTGGTTAACCACTTGGCTGCAGGCTCCCAAGCCCAGGGGTGAGCCCGTATTGAATCTATGACTCGGAGATGAATCTAATGTCTGCCCTTCTTTTATTTCTAAATATGGCTTGTGACTTGATTTGTCCAGCAGGGAGGATCTTGGAGGGCCTAACACTGGTATCAGAGAAACTCTCTACTCGTATGGAAAGACAAGACAACGTGCACAAAACCATCATAGCGCATGGAGCCATGAGGTTTGTTGCATGCCCTTCAGCCTTGTTGGGTGAGGACGATTTGATGAGGGCTGCTGATTTTTGCCCATGACGCACACCAGAGGACAGCCCATCATGAGCTGCCTTATAAGATGCATTGTCTCGCAAGCGAATATCACATGTACACTCAGAAATGATGGGGCTAGCTCGTAAAAGATGAAAGGATGGGATGGAGCTTGTAGGGAGGGTTGGACAGCCACCATATCTATTGGTTGCCTCCTCTTTGCACCCCACCTCAGCCAAATCCTTTTTCCTAGCAACACCTCCATGTGAGAGCGCAGCTACACATGGCTGTTAGGTTGATGAAAGGAAAGTAGTCAACCTTTCTTGGGCAACAAGACATCTGTACGGCAATTGTATTAGATGGGTAGTGGCTTTTTTCCCCTTGCACAGACAATTACTTCAGCTGCAACAATTACTTGGGCAACAAGGCAACTACTTGGGTTCCAAGGAAATTACTTGAGAAGCAAGGCAATTACTGGGCTGCAATGAAATTACGTGGGAAGCAAGGCAATTACTTAAGCAACAAAGAAATTCCTTGA
>CM035432.1:84846022-85083522 GCA_020310875.1 Ceratopteris richardii | reverse complement strand
CGATTGACGAACCGAAAGCCAAAAAAATTGATCATAGAATTAACTTCTAAAGCAACAACTTCCAAGGCACTTGCAAGTTGCACTCTCAAGAGTGTGAGAGAGTCTAGAGGGTAATAGTGACATTGCATACTACATCACCATGCCTCGTGGAATTTCTAGTGTTTGGAGGGACCATACCTCGAGCCACTCACTTGCAAGTGCGGTAGGCTCCGGTTCTGGCACACATAGATGTTGGGGATAAAAGCCCCAAGGACTCTTCTTTTGTATATTTTGACCCTTCTAGGCCTTTCAAGTTTCCATACATATTCTTGTTATATTTTTTGGACCCTAAATTGGGGAGAAATAGGCATTTACATTTTTTTTTAATGACTTTTGAGGATCAGCTCCTACTATTCCAGAACTATGGGGGTAGTTTCGGGAAGGACACCACCATGCTCCGGTCTAGTCAGTTGTCACTTGTGCCTTGGAGGGAGAAATATGGTCTATGGTCTATCTGCACCTGTGTTGGTAAGTAGTAAGTCACATTTAATTCATAATTTCTAGTTGATAATTCAAGAAAATCATGTATTTTATATGGAACATGCATAGATCACTTGCCATCCACGTTCTTTCACAGGATTATAGTGCTAGTCCCTCATAAAGAAATTGGAGCACATGGCCCCTCTTCCACACAAAGAAGAGGAATCGATTATCTACTACACAATTGGAGCAGCTAGTATATCGCCACTGCAACAAGGTGGTTAGGTCCGTAAGGTTCGGTACGGGTAAGGCACGTGAACCGAATCTTACCCCCGAGGTAAGGTTCATAAGGTACGTTAGGGTTTTTTGTACATGTAAAAATTATATATATATATATATATATATATATATATATATATATATATATATATATATATATATATATATATATATATATTTTACATATTACATACATACTAATAACTATATATGTATATGTAATATGTATATACATTGTATTATTATATAGGTATTTACAAATTAGAGTCCTCGGTCTAGACTTAACTTCTTGATTCATATCACATAAGGGATATCACAATGAAATTATGAATTGATTCTTGAAAGTGAAAAGTATTAAGACTTAAAATGAGCATCTTGCAAGTTGCACATGGAGAGTCAACACTTCCATAATCCATTACCAAAAAACAAGTCATGACTCCATCATCCATGTGTGACCCACTAACCACAATACATCACAAGTATACAAAATGGGTGGATCATAGTCCAATGCTCACTCGTGAGTCATGAGTCCTGACTATAAAATATAATATCAAGTGGACTGTGACAAGAAGATACAATGATGAAAATAATAATAAATCTAATCATCTAAGCCCTTTAATGATGAAGATGATGAAGGAATGTCTCCAAAAGAAATAACATTTCCTTCATCGTCAAACTCTGGCTCTCTGACTATGTGTCATCAAATAATGTAGGGGAAACCTATAATGGAAACAAATTATAGCATTACACCAATTAGCAATGATCATTAAAAAAACATATGTTGAATGTTCAATGTTCATACTTGTTTGGGACCTTCCAACTTCTTTAGGTCTTGTACAAGGCGTAAATTGGCCTTGCAAAAGACCACACGTTCCAATTGTGACACACTCAATCCATTTCTCAACTTTGTGTGCCCAAGTGAGAACGAACTCCAATTCTGCTCACAAGCAAAAGTGAAAGCATCCTAAACCAAATCGATGAGAAAAAATCAAATCAAAATTTTGCTATATTCCAATATGAAATAGATAATTTCATAATTTATTGAATATTAAATAAACCACTATACCTGTGAAAGGACTCGAAGGGCAACCGGTGCAATAGTTGGGTGACCATACCCATAATGCTTCCACCACTGTAAGGGTCGCATGGTCACCTCTACACAAAGCGAGGTACTACGGCCATAAGCAATCCCGACATTGCTCATGTACCCCGTGAACTCGCTGTCAAATGCTATCTGCTCCTCCTCCGTGAAAATATGTGCCATATACTAATCCTTCATAAGCTGAAGGGAACCCTTTGACCATAATGAGGGTCCTTTGAAGAAAGGATATAGTAAGGTTGAAAATCCATGAATGGGTCTAGATAAGTGCACCCATCGTGAATCAATCAACGAAGTACATCCTCCCTCATAGAAAAAAATGTAAAACAAATTATACATTAAACAATTGATTATTGATCAATGACCATTATACAAAATCAAAAGCATTGAGCATACCTGGAAGGAATCAAAGCTGTGGATGTAGCAATCACCTGACGCATACGTGTATACATATGATACACTAGACCAAGAGTGGTGCCCTCTTGGTCTAGTATGCGTAAGACTATATAAATGTATTTCAAAATAGGAAAATATAGTCTCGATCTAAGTCCAAAGTCCTCACCTAGAACTTTGCGTTGCACATATCGCGCAATATCGATATTAGCCGTGGACACGGTCAACCAACGATGATCAATAACTGTCATACGCAAAGAGCCCATAACCATGTGAAGTCTGTGGAACACTAAGTAGATATATGCAAAGTGTGTGTCCACAGGTCGAATCATGTCATGTGCACTATACGATTGAAAAATAGCTAGGACATGATGGTTCTTCCTAGTGAATGTGACGATACGTTTTGCATCTACTACTAAAGATGCAAGCCATGGCAATTTTGCAAGATCTACAAAGAGAAGATTTATGCAATGTGCAGCACATGGGGTCCACACAATACTAAGGAATTCTCTCTCAACTAATTCCCCCATTCTCTTGCAATTTGAAGCATTGTCCGTTATAACTTGTACAACGTTCTCTGCACCAATCTCAAAAATAGCGGTTTTTATATGTTGAAAGATAAACTCCACAATGATGCGCACCCCCCGCATGACTCGCATCAATAGCCCGTAAGAAATAAGTTCCTAAACAACTAGAGACCAAAATGTTAATGATATGGAGTCTTCTATTATCACTCCATCCATCTAAGATGATGGAGAAACCATAGGTCTTCCATCCCACTAATGGGCTCTAGTTGCAACTCTATGCACTCCTTTTCTTCATCTAACATAGGTCCACGTAGTCTATTATACTCCACTCCATGCCAATCATCACATGGGCCAACTTGAGCAATGGCTTTAACCATTCTCCTCCAAGTGTCAGTCCTCACTACATTAAATGACAGATTGCATTGAAGAATGCAACGTTCTATTTCAATCTCAGACACTTTCATACGTTGCTTTTGCAATGCGGAGGACATAAAAGAAGAGTTCATGGTGGCTTGCCTTGCTCTTTGAGAAAGAGGAGGAAGAGAAGTATCTTCCTCATCACGTTGTGATGCAAGTCGCCCCTTCATGGTGGAGGTCTCTTGACTAACAGAGGTATCCACATCATCCATCGTCTCAACATAGGTTGCCGCCATCTCACGACGATGAGCTTCCTTCCCTTGTTGAGCAGAACGATGCTCACGCTGAATTAACTCTGCAATTTCAAGAGGGACCTTCTCACAAGCTGAGATGCCTCCTCCCCCTACACGAGACACATGGCTAATGAGTTGTGTTGTGGTAGTAATGAAATTCTTACCACAATACTTACAGACCCATTTTCTAGTACCAGATCCAAATGCATTGGACCCAGATGCCAATGAATGGTATGCTGTATGTGCATCCCATACACTTGATACGGCACGAGGCATGATAGTGACAACTTTCAACTAATGGATTATGGAGGTGACAAGTATGGAAGGATTATGGAAGGCAATGGATTATGTATTATGTATTATGGAATATGGATAATGGATTATGGAAGGCAATGGATGTGGAGTAACAAGTTCAAAGGTACCCTAGCTTAGTCTTGACTAATATTAGTGTTGCAATTTGCCTCTAAGCTCTTTGTGGGAAGAGGCTCATGTGGTGCTATGGACTCTTGAGAGGCAGTGGGGCTCAATGAATAATGGGGGCAGCAACTTGCTAGTCTCGACCAAGTTCCAACTCCGAGTCTCAGACCGAGGGATTGCGGGCAAGCTCAAGACTGGACTCTGGAGTGCTATGGACCGTGAGAAGAGGTTGGCCGTTAAAGGGACTGATGCTCAATGCTCACTCATTCCTCAACCTCATACGCTCCTCACTCAATGCTCACGCTCGCAGGCAACTTTCCCTCAACCATCACCATTCAGTGTGTACTTTGCACGAGTTTCAAGAAACCTAATAAGCCAATCCTACACGAACCAGATCGTACCAAACAAACCAATTGGAATCTTTCGAACCGAATCTCAAGATGGATCTGGTACGCGTAGCACTACAACCAAGCATTGCAACTTGCGCCTTTTGGAGACGGGAGGTCACACAACGGATGTGCGGCATGTCAACATTGCTCATATCGACATAAAAAAGGTTTCATGAGATGCATGCTATACCTTCAACAGAGTTCAACCTTTACAACATGCTTTATCAAGAGTTGACCGAGCCACAGCATTAGACTCGCTCCAAAAGACGTGCTTGATCACGAGCCATAGATTTTGCATTGACTTGAGGGGCCTCTACTAGTTCTGCTCCACATGGTAGAGGATGAAGATCAAGATGAGGATGACGATGAGGTTGAGGATGAGGTGTCATCAAATACTGAGTCAGATTTTGATGATTGACTCTTTGATTTAGTTGGACATGTCACATCACTCATGAGTCATTGATCATATTTATGGACATTGGATATGTATTTATGATATTTAGATGATATTATGATTGTGTCTTGACTCTTTACTCTCGTGGTGACTCATCTATTTGCATTGTAATTTGTAATTGTAATTTGTGCCAACATTTATCTCGTGTATTGAAGTTTTGATGGTGAATTTATTGAATATTCATATGAATTAGTGTCCACTATCGAGTGAATATAAATTTTGATTTGGGAATAATATCTATAATTTAGTATTGCCTAACTTGAAAGTTAAAAGTTAATGTGCAGTGTGATCAAATTTCTAAGTAGTAAGTTGAAACTTGAAATGCATTATGCAGTCGGGACTCAGAAGTTAGAACTTAGAAGTCGACGTCCAACTATATATGATATGTTTTAATGTTCATATATAATGCTTATATGTGGTTTTTGAATATATTCAAGTACTTATAAGAGGATTTATACATTAAGGATACCTAAAATCTAAAAAAATACTAAAAATTTGATTAAAGAAAATGAGTTGTACACAACTTTATCGCAACTTCTGGTTTGCAACTTCATCATGTTGCTAATGCGTTGCCTTCCATCCCGCTGCTAGCTGCTAACCACACTGGCTATGATACAACATGTATGAGAGTGTTATATGACCTCTCTATTTATAGATTTAAAGCACCTCTCAAAAAGCTAAGTGAAAGAAATCAAAAAAAGTCCAAATATCATTGTTCCATGATTTCTACCGAAAATCATGAAAACAATTTTTTTGGGTTTTTAAGATTCTTTATTTATTTTTAAAGTTAAATAATAACCATAGGATTAAACCTATGAAATGTTTGCATGTGATAAATGTGATTTGATTTTTATTGCTTTGTTGATTTTTGACCTGAAATTAGGGTTTGACTTTTGGACCCTCAAACCTCCTCCATATTTAGCATATGATATGTCATTGAATAACTCTTGAGTAGTACTTTTCAAATATGTGATTTAAAAAATCTGCATATTTTCACCAAAGTTGACAATATGTTGACCAACCCTTGACCTTAAAATTTCTGAAAATATATGCACCCTCTTGTGGAAGGTTGCATTTCTAGCAACTTCTGCATGTGCTTTTCAGACTATTTTCTAAAATTAGGGTTTAGCTTTCAACAATGTTTCCAAATACCTCAGTCACAAGTGTTATACACCACTGGAAAGCTCTTGATGAGTACTTTCCTAATGTAATAAAAATTTAATCAACTTTTTACCACTTTGACTAGGTTGACCAACCATTTATACCAACTTTGACTATTTATTTTTTTATTTATTTTTAACCTCCAGGCATGGTCTCCTAGTGGAAGGTTGCCACAATACACAGATTTTCTAGCATGTTATGGGCCTAAAAACCAACAAGAGCATTATCTCAACACGTGCGAATCCAATTTCACGTGTATATGAAGCTAAAAGAGTGTCAAGGTATTTGAAGGGAAGTCTAAATGAAGGGTTATACTATCCTTTCCAAATGATGATTTGCACGGTCAAAGCACGCATATTCCCATTCAGATTGGGCAATATCAAAGAAAGATAGAAGGAGTACAAGTGGGTATGAAGTCATGCTTGGGAAGAAGGTAATCTCCTGGTCTTCAAAGACATAGCCTACAATAGTCTTCTCATCAACTTAAGCTAAATACAGAGCATTGGCACAAGTCACTTGTGAAGTCATGTGGCTAAAGAAGTTGTTTGAAGATTTATGCAAATTGAAGAAGTTCCAATCTATTGTGACACTATGAGTAGTGTTTATTTGGAAGATATCCTTATGTTTCATGCTAGGAGCAAACACATTAAAGATCTTTATCATTTTTGCTAGGGAGAAAATGCCATCAAGGGATGTAAAACTCTAAGCTTTTAAGCAAGCTCTTGCTTAAGCTAGCCCCTTGCCTTCTTTGGTTTCAAGTTTGAGTAGCGAAATCTCATAGACTAGGGAGTCTTTTTTGTAGGACACTAGCTCTAAGTTGAGAGCATTGTTTCTTCCACTTCTAATATCCATTTCTTATAATTAAAGCGCTACATTGTTGGCTAAAGTGATCTCAAGTCTTGGATTTAAACTCTGCATAGTGTGAGGGAAATTGAAGTTTGAGTCAGCAGTGCTTTGTGAGTGATTCACTGTGAGGGCATCGTCATGCTTCATGTTGGTAAGGATTGAAACTTATCCCAGCACATAGGTGGATAAGAATAAGGACCAAAGATACTCGAAACCTGAATAATCCTAAAATAAGGATAATCTTGGAAACTGAATCACGTTTTTGTCTAATAAGTGTCAATCTTGATGCTTGTTGAACAACGCACATTTCAAGAAGTATAAATATATCATTAAAAGTGATCTAGAACGCTTAGGTGCTAGTGCAAGACAAAAGAAAAAAAGAAACAACAAAGTGTGTACGTGGCTTTAGAATTTCATCAATAAGAATACAAAATGTTTTACATGTGCTGAGATCCTTGGAGCTGAAATCCAATACATAAGAAAACCCTGATTTTGGCATCCAGAGTTTGTCATTATTGTTGCAATCTTCCTGCGCTGATAAAAAATCCTAATTTCAAATACTCTCTTCAGGTAATAGACGAATTCCACACATATTCGCTTCGATACAAACTTTTTTGCAGCAGAAATGACATACAATTTTCCACAAAACTTCTCGCATAACCAGTCATTACTCTCAGACACAAAGAAATTTTCTGTGACATAACCCTGTGATTATGGTCTCAAACACTACTAAAGGGATTCAATTTCTAGCATCATGTAAAGTAAAGAATTTCCAAATACACCTAAAAACATTAGTGTGAACACATAGACTATCAACAGATGTTGAGCTTACTTGTTTCAGTATTTGAACTAACTGGTGTTTTGTTTCTTGAAGTTGTTTGAGTTGTTCCTGGATTTCTGCCCTCCTCTTTTCGATAGAAGGGGGATCCTCATTGTGACTGCATCCATCAAGCCCTTTGCTTTGAATCTAAAGAATTACTTGATTGATTACAAACACTAACCGCTAAAGTTACGGTAAACACAGAATGAGTTAAGGAAAAACAGGAACCTACACGATCTGAAGACTTCGTACAATCTTCATCCTTTGGAGCAGGTGTCCTGGGAGCTTCCAATCTTTCACTATCTTTCTCCATGTCCTCACAAGCCACAGCATTCTCTGCATCAACACCTGCCATGTCAACATCCTCCCCCTCACCCCTAACTGTTGTATCAGGTTCATTAGGAAGGGAAAATGGCTCACAGGCTCGTCCATCAACTTTAACATCTGCACCATTTACAGCAGTGTCTTCAATCATCACACTATCCGCATCAACACATTTTCTCGGTTTTTTCTCGCTCCCGCAAACCACATCTTCATCTACTTCCATCGACATGCCAGAAGCCTCTGATTTTTCCCTCTTTCTCTTCCTATCATGCTCATCTGTATCATTCTCTGGGCGTTCTTCTTTTACGTGCTCGTCACAGAGACGTTCATTGCGCGCATCTTGTTCTGCAAGGGCTTCGCAGCGTTTGGCTATGGCTTTCTTGAAAACTGCCAAGGGAATGGAAGGCTTGGCAATGGACCATCGCCGAGGTACGTCAGGAACGGTATGGAGATTGCCCCTGTAGAGCTGAAAATTCATCCCGCCTCCTTGACGACTTGTTTGAGACCCGATGAAGATGAATCCAAAGCGACTGAGAACTTTGCTCCCGTTACCACGGTCTACTGCTAAAAATACCTCTCGTCCTCTGCACAAAAATGCAAGTAAATGGAAGAGTGCACCTTACTAATGGCGTGGGAGAAAAACGTTTTGATTCGTAAAATTATATAGTACACAAAAATTGTAGTTTTATTTGCTTTAGGGCCTTGAGATGGGATGATAATAAGAGCTTCATATCGAAATGAAAAGGAGTAATTGGAGATAATAACCACTTCTTTCCTAAAGCTTGTCTTTCTTTTGGCCAACCTTCGCCTAGCGAAAGGGGAAAAAAAATGTGTTCATAATAGGTTTGTATGCTACCATCAACAAACAAAAAGACACCTATCCATTTTACTCTCATAATGCCACAATTTGAACATAAATGATAGACAAAGAATTAATCTTTCTATTGTCATATATTTGGACCCAAGCTAGTATAGTTATTTGATTGGTGAATGCCCAAAATCATCTTAACTATGTATATATGGTAGAGCCTATCCATCATGCAATGCCCATAAAGGCCTTTTTATGATATATGTTTATAGATTTTGGAATTTTTAATGGTGTGGATGAATGTAATATAGATTCCTTGTTTCAAGAAAAGGCTTCCATTTCATAAATCACACTTTTAAGTAGAAAGATTATGACCTTATTTCAATATATTTCAAAGCATTCATTAGGTATATCAAGAACTCTAAAACAAATGATCTCACTAAAAATATCACAAGATGTAATGAACTCTTTTTTTGTGCTTCTTAATATGAACTTTCTATGTGTTTGAATTTTGACATAAAGAAATTATAATAATGTGGTGTGGCATTTGTGCCCTTGTTGAACCTTTCTATTGGCATATTTGATGTGTTGAACATGTTTAGGAATCGAGGAACTTTTTTCCTTCTTTAGGAGATTTCTCCCTCCCGCTTGTGTATACACTCATAACCCTAATGAGCTAGTTATCTTTGTACATCTGATGATTAGTAATACAATGTTCATTCTACTTTCAAGCATCTTCTTCTACTTCTTCCTCTCATTGTTTCTGTGCATTTCCAATTCTTGGACTACAAAAATTGGTACTAAACAAGGTCGTTGATTCTAGAAGCACATCATTTGCATATCCTAGTTACTTTCTTGGATCACTACAAAACTTGATGAGCATTATCAGGGTGATATGTAGCACAAAGATATGTGAATATTTTAGACATAGGCCAACTAGGCTATGACTATGTGTGTATGGGAGCAATGGTTGGATGCCAAAGCTCCAAGATCTGGGGTTATTCTAAGGTTTCTCTTTTAGAAGGTAGGGTCATGTGCATGATGGTCACATGGCACACTAGAGAAGCCTAGAGGCCTTCTAATTTGGTAGATAAAGGATAAATGGGTGGGATGTGAGACATATAGACAACCATTTGTTTTGTCATTAAATGAAGAACTCTCTTATATATTATCTAGCTCACATAAAGGGTCCTTAGGAAAATACATTATTGAAGCTTCTATCTTTGCTCAATGGACCACTACAAAATGAGTTCAATGGGCATCTTCTTCCTCGAATTGTAACAAACTAGAAAGCTAGTACAAAAAAGAATATAGTCTTAAAGCTCTCCAAGAGCCTCAAGAACCCCCCAAGGGAGTCTGGTTGACTCAGGTTAACTAAAGTTGGATGTTGTCATGGACTCTAAGGAAACCATCTTCAACCTTAGATTTCATGTGACTTTTTATATCTCATGATTGGTTCAAAAATTGGAGAAATTAATGCTAGATCAATTGTCTACTTGCTTGATTCTAACATTTAGAGGTCCTACTTCAAATTGTTGACATCATCAATTTGTAATTGCCCTTGAAAACCTATATAAGGAGGATTTGTCCATTCATATCTTCAGTTTTGCAAATACTAGTTTTGGGATCTCAAGGAGTCATGATCTCCAAGTAGCAATTTCCAAGTTCAAGTTCTAGTTCTAGTCTTGTTCCTTGTTCTAGACTTTTATAGTCTAGTATCGTGAATAGTAATCTAATAGTACGAGATCCTATCCAGCTTTTTCTTGTACCTAGTTCATCTTTCTCAAAAGAGCCCTTGTAATCAAATATCTTGTTTCATACCTATGATCTCAAGTTGTAGGATCTCTTGTATCTTGTCTAGTCGAGTTATCCATATCTATGGGTCTCGGGATGTGGGACTCCTTGTAACATTTCTATGTTCTTGTATTATATTCCCTGCATAGGTGATCTTGTAATTATACGCTAGTTCTAAAATCTTGTCTAGTCTATTTGAATGGCACAATCTAGTGCTCCCCTAACATTTTGGCAATAGTTTGGGAGATTATTCATGAAGAAATATTTTTTGCTTTGGAATTTATTCAACAACAAATCCACGAGACACGAGAAAAGTAAGAAAGAGTTCAACACCAAAATATTCAAGATGTAATCACATAACTTCAAAGGCAAATCTAGGAGCTACATATCATAGTAAATCAATCTTCTTCAAGTACCTCCATGGAAACTAATCTAAAGAAAAGTCCAAAAGTGAGCATGCCTGAGAAATTTGATGGGACAAGATCAAACTTTCGAGGATTTCTACAACAGGTGAATTTATTCATAAGAATGCAACTAAACAGGTACTGAGATGATGCTTCTCAAGTAGGACTCATAAGAACTCTATTGTGCGGCCCTTCTCTTTCATGGTTTACACCTATCCTTGAGAAGGATATGGATATTTTTTAATGATTTTAGGGCCTTTCTTCAAGAGTTCACATCTTCGTTTGGAGATAAAAATTGTTCACACATTTTTAAAACAAAGCTAAGGAAGCCACATCAAGGAAATAAGTTTGCTTCTATCTACTCTCATAATTTAGACATATCATTTGTGATCTCACATGGCATGAGGATTATTTTATCAACCAATTTTGATGGGGTTTACCTCGTGCTAACATGCCTAAGGTAAATACTTTGAATGAATTCATGAATTGGGCAATTGAGTGTAATATTAGGTTATTTGATAGAAAGCAATGGAATAAAACGTATATTAAACATCGAGAATAAATTTCACCTTTGTTCCTCGACAACATATACTGGAAGAAACGCAACCAGAACCTATGGAGTTGGGTAATATCAGGGTCAGGCAACTTATAACAAAGAACAAAAAACATAGGAAAGACAATGGATTATGCTTTTATTGTAGAGATCATATCATATGGTATTCAAATGTCCTAAGAAGAAGAAACACGTTGGGTCCAAGACTTCCACAATCATGATGCCACACCAAAAGGATCATCATGAATTTCAAAAGAGGAATATAGTCCATCATAAGAGTCATACCCTTGATTTTGCACCTAGATATACTACAAACCCTCTCCAGTTTCATAGTGGATATCCATCATGTTGGAGTTAGATGTCTGAAGAGGCACGCGAACAGTACAAGGAAAAAGAAGAAGCTTGGAGGACAACACACAATATTGAATGTATTACCACTAGAATGTACAAAGATAAGTAACATGTTAGGGCTATAGGCGTATATACAAGTTGAGGGGGAAAAACCTCCTAAAGAGGGAAAAAAGTGTCCTGACGGTCCTAGTGTATTCACACACATCACTACCTAAATATATCAACAAATCCCCCCTAGGAGTGATGCAGTGAACAAGGAGTTGGCACTCATGTATAAGGAAGTGCCAAGCTACATGGAATCAATCCACAAAAGGAAGTAAGCCTAAAACTTTGCCAAAATCTTCAAGCTTCTCCCTAAGTAGAGCCTTTGTGAAAAGGTCTTCAATGTTCTCCTACATGGGCACATATGCCAAGTTGATCTCTCCAACAGAGAACCTCTCCTTGACATAATGATAATGCACCTCAATGTGCTTAGTGCGAGCATGGAACAGAGGGTTCCTTGCAACTGCCAATGTGCACTGATTGTCAGTGCAGATGGTGGTGGAAGAAGATTCACCAACACCCAAATCAGCCATAAGGTGTCTGAGCCACACACACTCAACAATAGTCGCTATGAAAGCTACCCTATACTCAACCTCATAACTAGAAGTGGCCACAATAGGCTACTTCTTGCTCAACCAAGATATGAATGAGCTACCAAGCATGAAGCAAAAGCCACTAGTGGACACATGAGTGTCATAGCAACCAGCCCAGTCACAGTCAGAAAAAGCATGGAAATCTGGCAGTAGTGATCCCCCCTTGGGATAAAACAATCCAAGTAGTCGGGTACCACTCAAGTAGTGAAAGATGTGCTTAACCACCTGCCAATGCTTGACACCTGGGCAATGCATAACTCTGCTCATCTGTGAGATAGCAAACTGAATATCTGGCCAAGTAATGCATAAGTAAATCAAGCATCCAATAGCATGTTGATAGAGAACAACATCAAATGAATCTCCAGCATCATGAAGACTCAATCATGAACCTGTCTCCATAGGAGTGGCAATAAGTTTATAGTCTTCAAGGCCAAAATGCTGCAATAATGTGTCAATATATTTCATTTTACACAAAGCTATTTTGTCATCAACTTGCATAAATTGAATGCCAAAATAATGATGCAAATGCCCCAAATTAGACATCTCAAATGAGGCATGCACATCAATCTTGAAATCAACAATATGCTTCTCATGAGGACCAATGAGCAGCATGTCATCAACATACACAACAATGATCAGAAGTACATCATTAGCATGCTTAACATATAAGGTGCTTTTAGTTGGAATGTTCTGAAAACCATGTGCAATCAGATAGGCATGTATCTTTTCATACCAAGCACATGGTTCTTGCTTTAAACCATATAATGCCTTCTTTAACCTGCACACCTAGTTTTCATGCCCTTTCTACACAAAGCCACAGGGCTAAAAAACGTACACTTCTTCATGTAAGTCACCATTTAGAAATGTTGTTTTAATGTCCAACTGATGTACATTCCAACCATGATGAGCTTGAAGTGCACAGATGCTATGAGCATTCGTCATTCGGCAAGTAGGAGCAAAGGTCTCATCAAAATCAATGCCTCTTTCTTGAGCATAACCCTTTGCAACAAGCCTAGCCTTATACCTGTCAATAGTTCCATCAGGCTTATGCTTAAGCTTGTATACCCACTTAGTGCCAATGGCCTTCTTGCCAAGAGGCAAGTCACATAAAGAACAGGTACCATTTTTCATGATAGCATCATATTCAGATTGTATTATAGCCATCCAATGTTCAATTTTTTATGCTTAATCAAACGAAATAGGTTCAGTCTCATCACAGAGACTAGAGGCCTCCATAGCATAGCAATCTGTGTTATCGTTAGTGTCCATGTGAAAGGCCAAATGGCCACCAGACACTTCTTTGTATATGTTCTTTAATAAAACATATAATGATATGGTAATTCACAAACTGTAAGTTCGACCACATTTGTAACACCTAAAAAGCCTGTGTTGATGCTCGCTATGTACTATGTTTTTCTGCATATTATGCACCCTCTGTGCAGATTACCGTGTGCGGCCTTGGCTTAGTTTTCTACTTCGAGGATATCATCATGGAGCTCTCGAGAAGGAGAGCGCACTGTGGTGCATCGCCATCAAAATACTTCACTAGTATCAGAGCATTTCGATGCAAAAATTTGTTCTTTTTCTGTGAGTGAAGCGAGCACAAGCTTTCTTCAAGGCTTATGATTAAGGCAGAAACCAAGGCATAGACCTTGGCATACCTTGTCATCCAAGTCATCAAAGTCACCGTTGGTGCTGTTGGCTGCACACGAAGGAGGACCGCAATGATTAAGGAAGATAGAGGTTCCTAGTACTTCCCGGGAGGTCACCCATCCCAGTACTTTTCCCCTTGGAGCTCGCTTAACCATGGCAATCTCTTGCCACTAAGCTACACTCTTGTGGTGTCTGAAGAAGGGGAAAGGTTAACATTACCTTGAACATGTTTTGGTCCCTCAAAGCTTCATTCTTTGCTTTCAAAGCCTATTTTTGAAGCATTTTTGGGGTGTCTTTTGGAGCCATTTTGGAGTACTTTCGCGCATAATTCTCTTCACACAGGTCCAATGTGAAGAGATGGATAGGTATGTGCTTGAAGATGAAGAGGTGTTGCAAAATCCTTGATCTACACCAGCCAAATGAACTCCAGGAGTATATGGTGGGCCCTTTTAGCTTGCCAATGGATGTATTAGACACCCTATGTACCTTGGAAGATCACTCTCAAAAAGATAGATCAAAACAGATAAGTTGGAGTTAGCTCAGAGGTTAAAACTTGCTATTCTTGGTTCATACACATGTCCAGTGTTTTACATAATTCTCTGAGCACAGCAGCAATTAGCTTAATTCCTCTTGGGGAAGTCTAGGTAGCTTAAAGATAAGCTGAATCCAACAAGCTTTAAATCCCTGAATTTGCATGAGTAACCACTGAGAAATGGCTCTGACAAGGTGAGTGAAAAAATCGGGTACCTGATAGAGAAGTGAAGATGAACAGACCCTGTTGACTTCAAATGAACATAACTGAAGATTGCAACATTCAAATGACATGAAACTTTGTGAGCATATAGTAGACTTATAGAGCTAAATTTATCAAGTTAAATTACTGAAAATGATGCACCAAGCTCAGAGAAAACATCTCTGCAATCTAACTGAGAAAACTGAGAGTAATGGCAGTGAGTAGTACACTTCACAAGAACATGGACATATGAACTCAAATAATCATGAAAATGAAAGTATATTGCTTGTAGAATACAATGACTTACTGATACATATGTGTGCCTTGTAATCACACCTTGATATGGCATAAAGCTCAGCTCTTGGAGGTCTTCACATAGGTCTCTCTAACCACGACTAAAACTGCCATCTATTTATAGTTGAGTTTGGGAGGCTAACTTCCCTCAATCACTCTCCAATCAATCAATGATTGATTTGATTCTCTACCTACCACAAATCACGAATTCGTGGCTCCTCTTTCCATTCTTGATCAAGTGGACCTAACCACTTAAGATTCTTTCACTTTTACATTAAGTAAACTCTTCAAAAGTTACAAGAGGTAGTTCACAAGTGAACTTTAAATAGTCTTTCATTTGAAGCTTCTTCTAAGACTTTGTGAGACTCAAGCCAATACTTAGGCTTGTCATAGACTTGCTCCAACATCCAAGAACATCAAGAAGAGTGTTTTTTTGTACTTCTCCAACATTAAATATCAACCTTTGGGGCTGTGTTTTCAGCCACACTCGTAAAACTATAGGTTTCTTGAAAGGTTTTCAGTTTTGGTGGGAGCAACCACTGCAAATTTATGCCTGTTTTTGAACCTAAAACATCAGAGTTGATAGAAACTTGCAGGTGTTGTTAGCTAATTTTTGGGATGTGCATTCAACCTTTTAGTGTCATTTTGCTGCATATATTGAGCACATACACACCATGTACGCTTTTGTGGATACCGCTTATGTATGTCGATGTGGTCATTGATATAGCGGTTACGCTTTTTTTCATAAAGCCTTTTACATTTGATAAAGAGGGTCGTGGTGAGGTTTTCTTAATTGGGAGACACCCAGATTTCGGGGTCTCGATGCAGGTGGAAGACTTACCCAACCTTGCCATAGGAGATGTATGATAGTTGTTCATAGGTGCTCGATAAGCCTAGTTGTGTTCTATTGGGTAACTGATTATATGCAGTGGAGTCAATGATTCACTATGCACGTAAACATGTTAGAACTTGAAGTTTTATGATATTTTGACACTAGTCATATGCTCATTTTGCAGAGGATATAGTGGTCAATTTACTCTTTGATACACTTATTCGTTGGTGTTTGGACTCTTCTAGCTCCATTATCATTCTATCCAGTTCTCTACCATCATGGCATTAGAGGTCTCAAGCACATCTAGTGGATCAGGTTCTAGTGCTAGTGTCTTGAGGAGGAGCTATAACTTGTAGGGCAAAGACCATTTTGAGATCTGAAAATTTGATGGCACAAACTTTGCTCTATGGAAGAATCAAATTAAAGATGTGCTGATGCAAATGAGGCAATGGCAGCTAGCATGGGATTTCAAATAAACCTGCTGACATGGATGAAGATGATTGGGATGAGTTAGATGAAATGGACAAATCTACCATTCGCTTGCACCTCGCAGATAATGTTTACTTTATAGTAGTAGACTATGAAATTGCAGAGGAGCTTTGGAAGAAGTTATGCAATACATATGAAAAAGAGACGGCATCAAATAAAGTGTATCTGATGAGAAAGTTATATGACCTTCGCATGAAGGACACAAATAGTGTTGTTGCTCATCTAAATGAGTTTGATGCTATATTCTCCCAATTACAGGCTCAAAAAATGGATATGATAATGAAATGAAAGCAGTATTGTTGTTATGCACCTTGTCATCATCATGGGATACATTTTGCACAGCCATTAGCAATAGTGCACCTGGTGGTAAACTCATCTATGATGACATATGTAGAGCACTCTTGATTGAGGAGAATCATAAAAAGTCTATGGTTGGCACTCATAGTGGAGATGCATATAATGTTCATGATTCTTACCAAGGAAAGAATCAACAATGTGGCAGGAGCAAGAACAAGGAAAAGAATGGTCGATGGAATAAGAGTAGAAATAAATTAAGGAAGAGGGATATGGAATGCCATTATTGTCATAAGAAAGGACGCATGAAGAAAGACTATTATGCATTAAAGAATGCTAAAGGTAAAGGACAGAATGTTGATGGGCATGTTAAATAGTTACCTACACCATCTACGTCGACTGTGAAGATTGAAGAAATTAATGTTATTTATGATGATGCTAATGCGTTGAGACTTGATAGTACTCTTCCAACTGAGGCTCTTATGGCTGATTCTCTTTCCCGCACATGGCTGTTAGATTTTGGTGCTTCTTTCCATGTCACACCACACAGAGAATGGTTCCCTAATTATGCAACAAAGTATCTTGCTATCGTGAGACTTGGTGACACTTACCAGTGTGACGTTGTGGGGATTGGAGATGTTGTTGTGCACTTCATTGATGGTTCAAAATTTACTATGCATAATGTATGCGATGTACCTTAGCTATCATGCAGTTTGATGTCAGTTGGTCAACTTGATGACCTTGGTTACAAGGTTGTCTTCTATGCTCATTCCTTTCGTATATTGAACGGCAATATGGTTATTGCAAAGGGAAGCAAAGTTGGTTCACTTTATCCTTTATTTATATCACAAAAAGAACACTTGTTAGATGTTACTGGATAGCTTATGGCTTGTATTTGGCATGGTCATTTGGGCCATATATCTCGTAGTGGAATGCAAAATCTTTCTCATTCTACCTACTTACATATGTTATCTTTCTCTGATTTTTCATTTTGTGAGCATTGCTAATATGGAAAGCAAACCAAAAATGTGCATAGGACACACATTGACTCTTCAATTCAGCCCAGATCTCGTTCATACAAATGTGTGTGGTCCTATGCCCACTAGGTCCTTAGGTGGTTCTCTATACTTTGTCACTTTCATAGATGATGCTACTAGAAAAGTTTGGGTATATGCTATCAAAACAAAGGATGAGGTATTTCCTACTTTTAGAAAATGGTTTGCTTCAGTTGAGACTGAAAAAGGAACTAAGCTTAAGGCTTTATGTTTAGATAATGGGGGTGAGTATACCTCACATGAATTCAGCTTTTTTTGTCAGTCTAGAGGGATTCGTAGAGAGTTTACAGCTCCTTATACCCCAATACAGAATGGTCTAGTCGAAAGGATGAACAAAACTATTCAAGATAGAGTAGTTTTTATGTTGTATCATGCAAACCTCTCACAAGGCTTTTGGGCAGAAGTAGTATTGACTACAATTCATGTGATTAACCTTTCACCTAGTATTGCAAAAGGTTTGAAAGTGGCACAAGAGTTATGGACAGGGAAGCCACCATATTATGATCATCTTTGAGTTTTTGGGTGTGAAGCATATGTTCATATACCCAAGAATCTTAGACAAAAGTTGGACCATAAAACAAAGAAACGCATTTTTCTTAGATATGGTCGAGAAGGACAATTTGGATATCACTTATGGGATCCTGAAACATGGTTAGTGATCAAAAGTAGTGATGTCATTTTCAATGAGTCTAAGATGCATAAACAACCCATCAAGGAGGTTGAAGTGAGAAGAGTGGTGTTTGAGGATACTAGTCCTCCAGTTAGCATGCATAAAATTGCTCCACATAGGGATGTTCAAGAGAATGTCCCATCATATCCGTCTGCACATGTTCCTATTCAACAACCATTGAGATGATCTGCACGTGTCTCATATCCACCTGATAAATATGTTCTAGGTTTAGATTTTGTTATGCTAATAGATGCTAGTGAGCCTTCTTGCTACAAAGAGGCTATGCAGACATAGGATCATGTTAAGTGGGAGCATGCCATGAAGAGTGAGTTGGATTCTAATTATAAGAATGGTACTTGGGATTTAGTACCTTTGCCAAAGGGCAGGAAAGCTTTACCATGTAAATGGGTATATAAGTTGAAATTCACATCAAATAGTGATTGTCACGCAAAGTTTGCACCAGCCATTTTGGCATAGTTTTTGCCTGCTCAATATCAGCTCTCCCATCAACTAGTGCATCATGTAAATCCACATCAGAAATGGAATGATCTGCATCATCATATGAAACCTACAAAGACTGAGAAGTTGTCTCATTGGGACCAGCACTAGACTATCCACCTGTAAAAAGAGGCAACAAAGTATCATACATGTCTTTGGAGCTAAGAGATGTCTCTTTAGTACATGAAAGCAATGGCTGAATAGCATCTTCCACAAAAACAACATCACGGCTAACCAGAATGTGTTTAGTCTGTGGATGATACAGATGATAGCCTTTACTTTCAGAACTGTACCCAACAAAAATACATTTTACTGCTTTATCATCCAATTTTCTGTGATGTTGTTCAGGCACTAATGCATATGCCAAACAACCAAAAACATGCAGATAAGCAACATATGGCTTGCGATCATGCCCTGCCTCATATGGAGTGATAGACTATAGTGCTTTAGTCGGACGCTTGTTCAGTACATATGTTGCACACATGACAGCCTCAAGCCAGAAACTATGTGGTAAAGCCTGACTCTTGACCATACACCTCGCCATCTCCATGAGTGACATGTTCTTTCGTTCAGCAATTGCATTCTGTTGAGGTGTATACGGCACTGTACACTGGTGTTTTATCAAACGTTCAGCCAGAAATACATCAAAATCAAAAGACATATATTCCCCCCCTCGATCAGAACGGAGGGTGCCCATTTTACATTCTGATAGATTTTCAGCCAAAACCAAGAACTTTTTGAAGCACATGAACACTTTGGACTTTTCCTTCAATGGATATACCCATGCATGCCTGGAAAAATCATCGATGAAAGTCACAAAGTAAAGATAATTCCCAAAAGAAGGTGTTTGCATAGGACCACAAACATGACTATGTACAAGTTGCAATTTCTAAGTAGCCCGAACTGAACCATCTTTTGGAAAGGATGAATGCTTCATTTTGCCCAAAATACAACCTTCACAAATATGTTTTCTAGGTGCCTCAAGTTTGGGCAAAGAGGACACCATTTCAGATTTCTACAGGCGTAGCAAACTAGCAAAATTCAGATGACCAAAGCGTGCATGCCAAAGCTTTGCATCTGACATAGCCTGAGAATCATTTACTACACATGCCAAATCATTTACAGATCTTTCATAGTCTCTGAGCTTATACAGCCCACAACATAAAATGACAGAAGCAATAATCACATCGCCATTTGACATATCATGAACTGTACACCTCTCATCAACAAATTTCATAACCAAGCCAATCTTGGCTAATGCAGAAACTGATAGCAGGTTCTTCTTGATCCTTGGCACAAATAAAGCATCTGACAAAGTGAAAGAAGTACCATCAGCAGTAGGCAAAATGATCTTACTAACTCCCATAATAGGATAAGAGGAGTTGTTGGCACATGTAACAGTATTCCCTATAGGGGCAGGCTCGAGTGAAGAGAAGAAACTGCGCTGCGAGGTAATATGTTTGGTCGCCCCACTGTCAAAGTACCAAACATATGAGTCTACTGCAGACACGCACTGCTCATGAGAAGATGGGTCAAAACTGCAAATAATAGTAAATGCCCATTCTTCTTCCTGCTTAAGCGCTACGATAGTGCGTTGGGAGGCCGAAACGAGCTTAGATCACGATTTTGGCACCACAAAGCAAAGCCGTTTTGATCTCGAAAACATGCTGAGTATGCTCACCAAAATTCGTGCGATTCTGAGACTGCAAATGGAAGAGTGTCGATGGTGCCCTAGATGAAGCGACGACCTGCTCTGATACCAATTGTTGGAGTTAGATGTCTGCGGAAGCACGTGAACAACACAAGGAAGAAGAAGAAGCTTGGAGCAAAACACACAATACTCAATGCATTACTAGAGAATGTACAAAGATAAGTAGCCCATTAGGGCAATAGGCGTATATACAAGTCGGGGGAAAAAGACCTCCTAAAGAGGGAAAAAAGTACCCCGGCGGTCCTAGTGTATTCACACACATCACTACCTAAATATATCAACAGGACCTAGGAGCTTAGTTTTCTACCCCAAGGATAACATCGTGGAGCTCTTAAGAAGGAGAGCACACTGTGGTGCATCACCATCGAAATACTTCAATCTGATGCAAAAGAGGCACTATGAGAGCCTGAACGAGTATGATATGATAGAAGTGCATTTAATTTGTTGTCACGCAAAATTTGCACCAACCATTTTGGCATAGTTTTTGCCTCCTCAATATCAGCTCTCTCATCAACAAGTGTGCATCATGTAAATCTGCATCAGAAATAGAATGATCTACATCATCACATGAAACTTGTAAAGGCTAAGAAATTGCCTCATTAGGATCAACACTAGGTTGTCCACTTATAAAAGGAGGCAGCAAAGTATCATACATGTCTATGGAGCTAACAAATGCTTCCTTTGTACATGAAAGTAAAGGATGAATAACATCTTCCACAAAAAAAACATCACGGATTACCGCAATGTTTAGTTTGTGGTTGATATAGATGATAGCCTTTGCTTTCAGAACTGTACCCAACAAAAATACATTTTACTTTGTTATCATCAAATTTCCTGTGATGTTGTTTAGGCACTAATGCATATGCTACACAACCAAAAAAATGCAAGTGAGCAACAGATGGCTTAAAACCATGCCAAGCCTCATATGGAGAATAGTCAGGTCACTCCATTCTGTTGAGGTGTATATGTCACTGTACACTGATGTTTTATCCCACATTCAGTCAGAAATGCATTAAAGTCAGAAGACATATATTCCCCCCCTCGATCAAAATGGAGGGTGCCCATTTTACATGCTGACAGATTTTCAGCCAAAACCAAAAACTATTTGAAGCACATAAACACTTCGGACTTTGCTTTCAATGGATATACCCATGCATGCCTAGAAAAATAATCAATGAAAGTCATGAAGTAAAGATAGTTCCCAAAAGAGAGTGTCTACATAGGACCACAGACATCACCGTGAACAAGCTACATATTTTGAGTAGCTTGAACTGAACCATCTTTTGGGAATGAGGAACACTACATTTTTGTTGGAGATAGACGTCTGTGGAAGCACGCGAGCACAAAGAAGAAGAAGAAGCTTGGAGCACAACACACAATACTGAATGTATTACTAGAGAATGTACAAAGATAAGTAGCCCATTAGGGCAATAGGCGTATATACAAGACGGGGGAAAAAAACCTCCTAAAGAGGAAAAAAAGTGCCCCGATGGTCCTAGAGTGTTCACACATATCACTACCTAAATATATCAACAAAATCCCCCCTGGGAGTGATGCGGTGAACAAGTAGCTGGCACTCATGTATAAGGAAGTGCCAAGCTATGTGGAAATCACTCCACAAAAGGAAGTAAGCCCAAAGCTTTGCGAAAAGCTTCAAACTTCTCCCTAGGCACAGCCTTCCTGAAAAGGTCTACAATGTTCTCCTGCATGGGCACATATGCCAAGCTGATCTCCCCAGCAGAGAACCTCTCCCTGACATAATGATAATGCACCTCAATGTGCTTAGTGCGAGCATGGAGCACAGGGTTCCTCGCAACTGCCAATGCGCTTTGACAGTCAATGAAGATGATGGTGGCAGAAGACTGACCAACACCCAAATCAGCCATAAGGCGTCTGAGCCACACACACTAAAAAATAGCTATGAAAGCTTCCCTACACTCAGCCTCACAATTGGAAGTGGCCACAGTAGGCTGCTTCTTTCTCAACCAAGACATACATGAGCTACGAAGCATTAAGCAAAAGCCACTACACAGGTGTCATAGCAACCAGCCCAATCAGAGTAAGAAAAAGCATGCAAATTTGGCGGTAGTGATCCCCCTTTGGGATAAAACAACCCAAGTAGTCGAGTACCATTCAAGTAGCAAAAGATGCACCTAACCGCCTGCTAGATTTACATGATTTTTTGACTCTAACTAGGTTCCTTGCTATGACACTCATGTGTCTAGCAATGGTTTTTGTTTCATGCTTGGTATCTCATGCATATCTTGGTTGAGCAAGAAGCAGCCTACTATGGCCACTTCTAGTTGTGAGGCTGAGTATAGGGCAGCTCTCACAACAATTATTGATGATGGAGAGTGTTAATCTCCAAAAGAACAAGTTATCCTTGTTTTTAGAGCACTCTATATCAATAAAAACGCAAAACCTCAACCAATTTTGGAAGATCAATGCCAAATTATCAAACTTTGCACTAACTGTGAAGAAACTAATTATTCAGGAAAGTCTGTTGCACTTAATTCACTCATTGGATGATTAAATGTGTAAACTTTTCAATGAAAATTTACACAACGTGTCTTCTAAAGTTTTCAAACCTTCTCCAAGTTAAATCTTTCCAAAAGATTTAGTAGATATTGAGATTTGGTTCAAACAATGTACCTATGTTTGAAAGTACTCTTCTGTGTAGTCGACTTTGACACCTACGACTTCTAATGCATGGTTCTCCCAAACGAGACCCCATTTATTCAAATGCTTTTAGCCATCAGTAGCTTACCTTTGAAACTTAAAGAATGAGTGCTTATTTACTTAAAACTTTACACTATGGAGGGAGATCTGATCAAAACATTGACTACCGAGATTGCAATTCTTTTTGTCTTCACTTCATCCATTTACACATGTAAATGTTCCTACTCAAAATTCTCTCAGCCTAATTATATCTAGACACACTTCCATCTGCATACCTCTTTGTCTTATAGACCCATTTGCATCCAATGATCTTCTGACTATTTGGTTTAGGAACCAAATCCCATGTCTCATTCTCCATCAATGCATCATACTCCTCCTGCATAGCTTTCTCCCAATTTTCCTTACCTTTTGCCTCTTCATATGTAGAAGCATCTTCCTCTACTTTTACCATATAAGCATAATCTTTAGTGGTAAAAAAATAGGTATTATAGCTATAACATGTAGGTTGCCATTTGTGCCTTGATGATCTTCTGAGCTCTCCACTTCTTGAAGTTTCTAGTTCATCACATTCTGGATCAAACCTTCACATTTCTTCAACTTCAAGTAGTGCTTCATTGTTCTCTTCTTCATCAAATATTTGAACCTTTGATTTACCTTTCTTCTGGTTCAAAATTTCTTCATCACCTACATTAATGTTGATTGAACCTGCATACCAAGTACCTTGCTCATCAAATGTAACATCCTTTGATACAAGGAATTGCTTTGTGGATGGACTCCATAATCTATAACCCATCTGCTTATCATCATAACCAATGAACACATACTTTTCAGCTTTAGGTTTCGATTTATGTTGGAGATAGATGTCTGCGGAAGCACGCGAATAGCACAAGGAAGAAGAAGAAGCTTGGAGCACAAACACACAATAGTGAGTGTATTACTAGAGTATGTACAAAAGATAAGTAGCCCATTAGGGCAATAGGCGTATATACAAGCCCGGGGAAAAAAACCTCCTAAAGAGGGAAAAAAGTGCCCAGGCGGTCCTAGTATGTTCACACACATCACTACCTAAATATATCAACAAATCCCCCCTGGGAGTGATGTGGTGAACAAGGAGCTGGCACTCATGTATAAGGAAGTGCCAAGCTATGTGGAAATCACTCCACAAAAGGAAGTAAGCCCAAAGCTTTGCGGAAAGCTTCAAACTTCTCCCTAGGCAGAGCCTTCGTGAAAAGGTCTGCAATGTTCTCCTGTGTGGGCACATATGCCAAGCTGATCTCCCCAGCAGAGAACCTCTCCCTGACATAGTGATAATGCACCTCAATGTGCTTAGTGCGAGCATGGAACATAGGGTTCCTCGCAACTTCCAATGCACTCTGATTGTCAGTGAAGATGGTGGTGGCAGAAGACTGGCCAACACCCAAATCAGCCATAAGGCGTCTGAGCCACACACACTCAATAGTCGCTGTGAAAGCTGCCCTATACTCAGCCTCACAACTGGAAGTGGCCATAGTAGGCTGCTTCTTGCTCAACCAAGATATACATGAGCTACCAAGCATGAAGCAAAAACCACTGGTGGACACACGAGTGTCATAGCAACCAGCCCAATCTGAGTCAGAAAAAGCATGCAAATCTGGCGGTGATCCCCCCTTGGGATAAAACAACCCAAGTAGCCGAGTACCACTCAAGTAGCGAAAGATGCGCTTAACCACCTTCCAATGCGTGACTCCTGGGCAATGCATAAACCTGCTCATCTGTGAGACAGCAAACTGAATATCTGGCCAAGTAATGCATAAGTAAATCAAGGATCCAACAACCTGCTGATAGAGAACAACATCAAATGCATCTCAAGCATCATGAAGACTCAATCATAAACCTCTCTCCATAGGAGAGGCAATAGGCTTACAGTCTTCAAGGCCAAAACGCTGCAATAATGTGTCAATATATTTCGTTTGACACAAAGCCATTCCACCATCAACGTGCATAAAATGAATGCCCAAATAATGATGCAAATGCCCCAAATTAGACATCTCAAATGAGGCATGCAAATCAGCCTTAAAATCAGCAATATGCCTCTCATGAGGACCAATGAGCAACATGTCATCAACATAAACCACAATGATTAGAAGTACATCATTAGCACGCTTAACATATAAGGTGCTTTCAGTTGGACTGTTCTCAAAACCATGTGCATTCAGATAGGCATGTATCTTTTCATACCAAGCACGTGGTGCTTGCTTTAAACCATATAATGCCTTCTTTAACCTACACACCTGGTTCTCATGCCCTTTCTGCATAAAGCCACGGGGCTGAAAAACATACACTTCTTCATGCAAGTCACCATTCAGAAATGTAGTTTTAATGTCCAATTGATGTACATTCCAACCATGATGGGCTGCAAGTGCACAGATGCTCCGAACAGTAGTCATACAACATGTAGGTGCAAAGGTCTCATCAAAATCAATGCCTCTTTCCTATGCATAACCCTTTTCAACAAGCCTAGCCTTATACCTGTCAACTGTACCATCAGGTTTACGCTTCAACTTGTATACCCACTTAGTGCCAATGGCCTTCTTGCTAGGAGGCAAATCACATAAAGACCAAGTACCATTCTTCATTATTGCATCATATTCAGATTGCATAGCAACCATCCAATTTTCTGAATTTTGTGCTTCATCAAACGAAACAGGCTCAGTCTCATCACATAGACTAGATGCAGCCATAGCATAGCAATCTGATGCAAAAGAGGCACTATGAGAGCCTGATCGAGTACGATATGACAGAGGTGCATCTAATTTGCTATCACGTAAGGTCTTCACCAGCCATTTTGGCATAGTTCTTACCTCCTGAATATCAGTTCTCTCATCAATAAGTGCATCATGTAAATCTGCATCAGAAATGGAATGATCTGCATCAGAAATGGAATGATCTGCATCATCACATGAAACCTGCAAAGGTTGAGAAGTTGCCTCATTAGGACCAGCACCAGACCGTCCACCTGTAAAAAGAGGCAGCAAAGTATCATACATGTCTTTGGAGCTAACAGATGTCTCCTGAGTACATGAAAGCAATGGCTGAATAGCATCCTCCACAAAAACAACATCACAGCTAACCAGAATGCGTTTAGTCTATGGATGATACACATGATAGCCTTTACTTTCAGAATTGTACCCAACAAAAATACATTTTATTGCTTTATCATCCAATTTTCTACGATGTTGTTCAGGCACTAATGCATATGCCAGACAACCAAAAACACGGAGATGAGCAACAGATGGCTTGCGGTCATGCCAAGCCTCATATGGAGTGATAGACTGCAGCGCTTTAGTGGGACACCTGTTCAGTACATATGTTGCACACATGACAACCTCAAGCCAGAAACTATGTGGTAGAAGACATATATTCCCCCCCTCGATTTGAACGGAGGGTGCCCATTTTACATGCTGACAGATTTTCAGCCAAGACCAAAAACTGTTTGAAGCACATGAACACTTCGGACTTTGCCTTCAATGGATATACCCAAGCATGTCTGGAAAAATCATCAATGAAAGTCACGAAGTAAAGATAGTTCCCAAAAGAAGGTGTCTGCATAGGACCACAAACATCACTATGTGCAAGCTACAATTTCTGAGTAGCCCGAACTGAACCATCTTTTGGAAAGGACGAACGCTGAATTTTGCCCAAAATACATCCTTCACAAACATGTTTTCTAGGTGTCTCAAGTTTGGGCAAAGAGGACACCATTTTAGATTTCTGCAGGTGTAGCAAACTAGCAAAATTCAGATGACCAAAGCGTGCATGCCAAAGCTTTGCATCTGACATAGCCTGAGAATCATTTACTGCACATGCCAAATCATTTACAGATCTTTCATAGTCTATGAGCTTATACAACCCACGACATAAAATGCCAGAAGCAATAATCACATTGCCATTTGAAAGATCATGAATTGTACACCTGTCATCAACAAATTTCACAACCAAGCCATTCTTGGCTAATGTAGAAACTGATAACAGGTTCTTCTTGATCCCTGGCATAAATAAAGCATCTGACAAAGTGAAAGAACTACCATCAGTAGTAGTTAAAATGATCTTACCAACTCCCATAACAGGATAAGAGGAGTTGTTGGTGCATGTAACAGTATTAACTATAGGGGCAAGCTCGAGTGAAGAGAAGAAACTGCGCTGTGAGGTAATATGTTTGGTCACCCCACTGTCAAAATACCAAACATTTGAGTCTACTGTAGACATGCACTGCTCAAGAGAAGATGGGTCAAAACTGGAGACAGTAGTAAACGCCCAATCGTCTTCCTGCACAAGATTAGCAGACTCTGTTTTTGGTGTAGAGGCCTTTGCAACAACCATTCCAGCCTCTTTCTTCTTTGCCTCTTTCGCAGCCAATTTTGGACAGTTCTTTATGATATGATCATTCCCTTTACAGTACTTACAAAACAATTTCTGCTTTTCTGATTTCTTCTCATCTTTATCTTCCTTCTTCGAATATGTAGAATTAGAAGATTTCTGCTCACTAGTTGAAGAGCTCCATTTTCCTTTGCCCTTCTGACTAGCCAAGAAAGCTTGATCTACAACTCGCATAATGGACCTGTTCTGCCTAGACTGATCTTCCTGCAATAGAAGAGAGACTAACTCCTCAAATGATAAGGCATTCAAATTACCTTTCATCATCAAACGAAGAGTAGAAGCAAAACTCTGATATGAATCAAGAAGACCATTCAGAATGGTATGCACAAGTGAGCTATCTGGTATAACCTTATCAACAGAAATCAACTGTCCCTTCAAATCTTTGGTCTTCGTTAGGAAACTGTCCATAGAATCACCTTCATTCATATGCTCACTCTCCAACTGTTTTCGGAGGTAAGCAACACGAGCCTCATTCCTATCTTGGTATAATGTGGTAAGTGTATCCCAAGCATCCTTAGCTATTCTGTAAGAGCGAATATGAGGAATAATGGTACGTTTGATAGACAAAGCAATCAATGCATGTGCCTGGGCATCTCTGTCATCCTAGCGAATTTGCTCTGCAGTAGGTGCAGCAGAAACCGCAGCACGAACAGGAATATGCAGAATATCATCATCCTTTCTACACCTTTTGCATCAGCTTTAGTACCTGCAGTTGTAATAGTTGCAGGTGTGATAGGACATTTTTTGACACCCTGCACAATGTTCCAGAGTCCTTTTGCAACCAACACATGTTGCATCATATAAGCCCATAACGGGTAGTTGGTACCATCCAACTTATCCTAAACAGCCAACATACGGAATACATCACTGCTTTCAGCCATGGCCGATGACTAAAATACCTTGATGCAAAAAATTGATTGTATCTCAAAAAGTTGAACGAAACTACCTAGACGAGTTCTACTAAACCTGTAGCAGACTTCGAGACCCTTATACTGGCGAACAAAAACAAGTATATACCTTTGGCACAAAAAGATGAAATAGCCTACACAAGCGTTGCGATAGTGCGTTCAGAGGCCGAAACGAGCTCAGATCGCGATTTCGGCACCACACAACGAAGCTATTTTGATCTCGAAAACACGCTAAGTATGCTCAACAAAATTCCTATGATTCTGAGATTGCAACCGGAGGAGTGTCGACGGTGCCCTAGGTGAAGTGACGACCTGCTCTGATACATACTGAATGTATTACTAGAGAATGTACAAAGATAAGTAGCCCATTAAGGCAATAGACGTATATACAAGCCGGGGAAAAAAAACCTCCTAAAGAGGGAAAAAAGTGCCCGAGCGGTGCTAGAGTGTTCACACACATCACTACCTAAATATATCAACAATTTTGCCCAAAATACAACCTTCACATACATGTTTACCAAGTGCCTCGAGTTTGGGTAGAGAGGACACCATTTCAGACTTCTGCAAGCATAACAAACTAGCAAAATTCAAATGACCAAAGCGTGCATGCCAAAGCTTTGCATCTGACATAGCTTGAGAATCATGTACTACAAATGCCAAATCATTCACAGATTTTTCATAGTCTATGAGCTTATACAGCCAACGACATAAAATGCCAGAAGCAATAATCACGTCACCATTTGATAGATCATGAATTGTACATCTGTCATCAGCAAATTTCACAACCAAGCCAATCTTGGCTAAAGTTGAAACTGATAACAGATTTTTCTTGATCCTTAACACAAATAAAGCATATGACAAAGTGAAAGAACTACCATAAGCAGTAGTCAGAATGCTCTTACCAACTCCCATGATAGGATAAGAGGAGTTGTTGGCGTATGTGACAGTATTCCCTGTAGGGACAGGCTCAAGTGAAGTGAAGGAACTGTGCTGCTTAGTTGTCCCACTATCAAAATACCAAACATTTGAGTCTAATACAGACATACACTACTCATGAGAAGATGGGTCAAATTTGCAAACAATAGTGAATGCCCATTCTTCATTCTGCACAAGATTTGCAGACTTTGTTTTCGATGTAGAGGCCTCTGCAACAACCATTCCAGCCTCTTTTTTCTTTGCCTCTTTTGTAGCCAATTTTGGACAATTATTTAATTGTTTCATTTACAATAATTACAAAATAAGTTTTGCTTTTCTGATTTCTTCTCATCTTCATCTTCCTTCCTCAAATGTGCAGCATTTGTAGATTTCTATTTACTAGTAGATTAGCTCCATTTACCTTTGCCATTCTGGCTAGCCATGAAAACTTGATTTGTAACACGCATAATGAACCTGTTTCGCCTAGACTAATCTTCCTGCAACAGAACAAAGACTAAATCCTCAAATTTCAAGACATTTGGATTGCCTTTCATCATCAAATGAAGAGTAGAAGCAAAACTTTGATATGAGTCAGGAAGACCATTCATAATATCTACATAAGTGAGCTATCTGGTATAACTTCATCAATAGAAATCAATTGTTACTTCAAGTCTTTGATCTTTGTTAGAAAACTACCCATAGAATCACCTTCCTTCATATGCTCACTCTCCAACTATTTTTGAAGGTAAGCAACACGAACCTCATTCCTAGCCTAGTATAATGTGGTAAGTGTATCACAAGCATCCTTATCTGTTCTGCAAGAGTGAATGTGGGGAATAATGGCACATTTGATAGACAAAGCTATCAATCCATGTGCTTGAGCATCTCTGCCATCCCAAGGAATTTTCTCTATAATAGGTGCAATAGAAATTGTAGCACGAATAGGAATCTGAAGAATATCAACATCTTCAATGCCATGTGCATCAACATCAATACCTGTATTTGCAAGTGTAATAAGATGTTTTTCAACACCCTACACAATGTTCCATAGTCCTTTTGCAACCAATACATGTTGCATCATATAAGCCCACAATGGGTAATTGGTACCGTCCAACTTATCCTCAATAGCCAATATACAGAATACATCACTGCTTTCATCCATGGCCACTGACTAAAATACCTTGATGCAAAAAAATGATTGTAACTGAAAAAGTTGAATAGAACTACCTTGACAAGTTCTACTAGACCTGTAGCAAACTTTGAGACGCTTATAGTGACGAACCAAAACTTGTTTATATCTTTGGCACAAACAGACAAAATAGCCTACAAAAGTGCTACGATAGTGCATTCCGAGGCCGAAATGAGCTCAGATTGCAATTTTGGCACCACCAAGTGAAGCCGTTTTGATCTTCTAATCACCTTGAGTATGCTCACCAAATTTCGTGCGATTTTGAGACTGTGACCAAAGGGGTGTCGACGACACCCTATATGAAGTGACGACCTACTCTAATACCAATTGTTGGAGTTAGACATCCACGGAGGCACACAAAATAACACAAGGAAGAAGAAGAAGCTTGAGACATAACACACAATACTGAATGTATTACCACTAGAATGTAAAAAGATAAGTAACACGTTAGGGCTATAGGCATATATACAATCCGAGGGAAAAAACCTCCTAAAGAGGGAAAAATGTGTCCGGGTGGTCCTAGTGTGTTTACACACATCACTACCTTAATATATCAACACATCGTCATCATGTTCAAGTATCACATATCAAGAACTCTACAAAAGCTAAGAGCTATGAAGATTCAAGTCTTAAAATCTAAAGAGCACCAATCAAGGATCTTGAAATCCACAAAAAAAATCCAATGAAGCCCAAGCTAGAGAACATGGCTTCTCATTGTGGAGAGGGGCAGGTGATGTCATGGACACAAAGGAAACCATATTGAACCTTAGATTTCATGATATTCTATATCTCATTGATTGTTCATAACTTGGAGAAACTATTTCTACCATCATATCTAGAGCATGGCAAAACCCTAATATTGATTGTCTACTTGCTTGTTTCAAATACGATTTGTATTCGCCCTTGAACACCTATATAAGGAGGTCCCTGATCATGATCATCCACATCATCATGATCATCTACATGATTTGATGCATATAAAGAAGCATCATGGGTAGAGAGGTCAATAGCCCATGATAATTGATTGTTGGAGTTCAAGGTCTGCTAAAGCACGCGAACAACACATGGAAGAAGAAGAAGAAGCTTGGAGCACAACACACAATATTGAATGTATTACCAGTTGTTGGGGGATTCTTGGACAAGAAGAGATTTGAGTGTTTGTAGGAGAAAAAGGAAAGACAAGAAGAAAGATACACACTGGAGCCTTTGTCGATTGATTATAATAAGACAAATACAATGGTGATGCACAATACAATCCAATGCTTCTGTGCAAAATCCCACCAGTGCTCAATTACAAAGTACCAAATACCCAAGGTCTTGTTGCTGCCAACCTCCTCTGCACCAGACCTCCACCTTCTCCAAGCCTGCACTTGTGCACACCTTGCACCAAGCTTCCAATAAGGGGGAGGGATGGACACCTATCGACACGCACACACTGCAATGAGACCTTGGGATCCTTGGGGGAAATAGCTTAGCACTTCTCTGCACACTTCCTTAGTCACTCTTCATGCACACCTTGCACTTCACTTCTCTGCGTTGCACACTGTGTGTCTCTTGCACTTCTCTCTCTTGCCTTCCTTAGACTATGCTCACTCTCGCTTAGTCTTCGAATGGTCCAAGAATAGTCCTTGCCTTTATTTGAATGTCGATCCACGTACGCTCCTAACTACAAGAGTATCTTGGTGCTCACTTTGATGTCCCAAGATAGTCTCCACAAGTGGGCAATCAACAAATCCCTGTTTTCTCCTGTAGTGACTTTAGACTAAAACAAAAAATTTAATTGGGGGGCCATACTTTCACTTCTGCATACGCTGCCGCTTCACATACCTTCACATTTTCCTTTTAAGTCCTCACTTGTGCATCTAAGAGAGGGTTCACCTGAACCTTCCAAAACACTTTAAAAACACTTTGAACCTTAGGGAAATTAGAGAAATACCTCTGCAACCTGCAACCCACTTTTTTCAATTTACCCTTTGTGGACAATTAATTGTGCACTACTTGTGCACTTTGACATTTGAACTTTAACACTTTGACTTTGCCTCTATTGACTTTGACCTTGTTGACTTTGACTAGTTTGACTTTGACCTTTGCCTTTGATTGTAGTTGACTTTGAACAATATGACTTTTATGGATGACTTTATTGGCTTAACAGATGCCCACCACCTAATATGCTCTCCGTCCCGGAGAGCGACAACAACAACATGGAGCATAGAGGACACCATGAGTCTTGAGCTGCAAAATCTAGAGAAGGACACCTGAGCAGCTACCAAGTCCACCAGAAGCAGGAGAGAACAAGCACCAGAGAAAAACCCAAGAGTGGAATTTTTGCATGGAAAAGCAAAGGAAGGCAATGGAAGGTTAGAAGGGAGGGGGAAGGGGGGGCTGAGAAGGATAGGACAGGAAGGGGTAAAGATGTGGCCAGACAGAAGGGTAAAGCGAGGATGAGGGAGTAGGATTATGGGGTCTGGAGAGGGTTGAAATGATCAAACAGTAGAGCCACAGAGGGTGCCTATGGGAAATTTTGAGACAGAAGGTAATACAAAGTGAGAATAGACCATGTGGACAATGTGGTGAAATAAAAACATGTGATAAATATGCTCAAAACATTTGGTGTTTGACCAAAAGTCATAGAAAAGGTGGGATATTGAAAAAATAAAGCCAAAAAATGAATCGAGAGGTGCCAAAATACATGAAAATGACGCCACCTTTGAAAAATCCGCCATCCGAAGCGCAATCCAAAGCCAAAAGGTTTGGACTATATATATATATATATATATATATATATATATATATATATATATATATATATATATATATATATATATATATATATATATATATATAATTTGAGATACTAAAATAAAAAACAAATCTTTTTTTTTTGAACTGAACGCTCGAATAAATAAAGCCAAATAAAAATAAAAAGAATAAATTAATAAAAATAAATAAAAAATAATAATAATAAAAATAAAAATCAAAACAATAAAATAACAAAAATAATAAAAATAAAAATTAAAAAAAAAATAAAAAAATAAAAAATAAAAAATAAAAAATAAAAAATAAAAAATCGGGGGTAGGGAGGGGGGGTGCGTAGGGGGGCCATTTTTTTTTGGAAGAATATCCAAAATTAAAGAAAAATGGAGAAAAATTGAAAAAAAAAAAAATTAGAGAATATCCTACAAGAGTATGCCAATTTCCTCCCTCAAAACCACATAGAGCTTCCTCTATTCCTCCAATTTGTTAAGAAAATGACATTTGAAATGATGAAAAATGCTAAAAAAATTCTAAAAATGCTTGAAAAATTCCCAAAAAAATTCCAAACATTGTACTTATGTCAAGGACTATGAAGGGTTGTTAAATATGCTAAGAACTTGAAGAACAAACATGAAAAAGTATAAAAAGGACTAAAACTTGAGCAAAAATAAAATAAGAGGGCTATGTACAACCTGGACAAATTTTGCAGTTTTCAGGTGATCCATAATTCTTCAAGTGTGTTGATGGTAGGCCTTGAGCCTTGATATGTTGACCAGTGGCAAGGCCTCTCCTTTTAGCATCTCTAACTCCACAACACCCCAATTCAGCATTGTTTTAACTCGATAAGGTCCTTTCCATTGTAGAAGCCATTTTCCTCTCACTTGTGTTTGAAGATGAGGTCTATGGAGAAGAACTAACATGCCTGGCTCTATGTTGTTGTTCCACAAATTTCGATCATGTGCCTCCTTCCTCTTCATCTGAGTCTCTATCAATTGTTTTGTTGCTAGTAGACGTATCTCCTCCACTTTATGCAGTGCTCCAAGCCTCTGAGAGACACCACAATCTTTCTTTCCCTGCATGAATGCTAATTTAGGTGACCCAAGGAAAAATTCAAAGGGTTCAATTGGCAATATCCCATAAACCAGTTGGAATAGAGAATATCTAGTGGCCTCTTTGTAAGCTAACATGTATGCCCATAGGGTACCTTGATAAGCAATGCCCCAGGAAGTGGGCTGTAACATACATTCCTTCCTTAACATGGCAATTAATACCTTATTAGTTGATTTAGCCTGTCCATTAGCTCTTGGATAGTAGGCACAAGAGGTCCTATGTAGAATTCTATACCTCTCGAAAATTTCTTGTAGGACCTTATTCACAAAATGAGTACCCTGGTCTATACAAATTTCAAGTGGACATCCAAACCTACAAATGATGCTACTATAAATGAAATCAGCCACAGTTTGGGTGGTGCAGTCAGGGGAGGCAATAGCTTCAGCCCACTTTGTCGCATAATCTGTGGCTATCAATAGATACTTCTCTCTTTTTGGAATCGATGGAGGGTAGATGGGCCCTACAAAATCTAGCCCCCACTTCTCAAATGGTTGCCAAGAAGTGGAAATAATCAAGGGGTTATCCTCTGCTTTGTTGGCTTAGGTCCACACCTCTGGCAAATGTCACATGCCTTTCCCCATTCATGTGCATCTTTGAATAATGTAGGCCACCATAAACCAGCATCAAGTATCCTCTGACTCATAATATGTCCTGGAAGGTGTCCACCACCTGTTCTTGCATGTGCAAATTGAAGGACTTCCCTCACTTCTTCTTGTTCCATACACTTCCTAAACCTGTTGTCCTTTCCCTGTGTATATAATTTATTTTCAATGAAAGTATAAGGTCTGTTCTTGATTAGCAGTCTCTTTCTTTGCACAACACTAGCCTTCTCTGGATACACTCCAATTTTAATGAAATTCTTGATATCATAATACCAACCTTGAGCTTGTACAATGAACAGATTAGCATCTGGAAAATCATCATTGACTCCACTAGCTTGATCCATTATATTGATCCTGGATAAGTGATCCACCATAACATTTTCTTTACCTGGTCTATGGACTACAGAAAAATCAAACTCTTGGAACAAAAGTAGCCACCTCCATATCCTCCTAGTTGCTTGTGGCTTGTTCAATAAATACCTGAGTGGTTGATGATCAGTGATGATGACAAACTTCACACCTAGTAAATAATGATAAAAATTTTGTATTGCAAAAACCATTGCTAGAGCTTCCCTTTCTGTTGTGCTATAATTCTTTTCAGCTTTAGTCAAAATTCTACTAGCATACTGAATAGGCCTGTCAAGTTTGAATTCTTCACTATGTTGAGCCAATACTGCACCTACTGCATATGCACTGGCATCTACATGCACATGAAAAATTTTTGACCAATCTGGGGTGATAAGAATTGGTGCAGCCACCAATTTGGACCTTAATGTCTGATAAGCCTTCTCTTCTTCCTCTTCCCATTTAAAGGGCACTTCTTTACCTATAAGTCTAGCCAGTGGCCTGGCTATCTCTGCATACATTTTTATAAACCTTCTGTGGTATCCAGTATGCCCCAAGAAACTCTGAATCTCTTTAGGAGATTTAGGTTTAGGCAACTTTAGTATAGAAATAATTTTATCTGGATCTGGAGCCATACCTTTAGCCGACACCACATGTCCCAAGAGGGTTCCTTCTGTCATGAGGAAATGAGATTTGATTGGGTTGAGCTTTAGCTTAGTTTCACTTAGCCATTAGTTCCTTAGCCCTAGTTACAAACTCTGGAAATTTTTCACCTGGACTCAATCTCAAATTTTCTAATTCCTCTATGATGATCTCTGTAGTATTTCCATGTTGAAATTGATTTTTGAATGCATCTTTCATTAAGTCCCAAGTTGTAAAATGGTTCGCAGCAAACTAGCTGAACCATTTATCGGCTAATCCTTCTAAAGTGGCAGGGAAGAGTATAAAAAAGGCATCCTCTCTTCCCATTAAGCCTCTAGTTTTGCATAGTGCTAAAAACCTTCTAATATGCTCGTCCGGATCTTCCTAAGCTAGGCCTTTGAAAGAAGGAAATTTTATATTCAATCTTGATAGTAGGGTTGCCAAGTCTACCTGACCAGCCATGCTCCTTACTGATGAAGTTGATGAAAGTGGACTAGATAATCTTCTAACAGCCTTCCTTCTTGTTTGCTTATAGGTGACCCTCAATGTTTGGGACCGAGTTGCAATCATGAGCTATTCATAGTCCTCTTAGTATGATACAATTGATAAGAATATGTACCTTTTAGCCCAATGAAGTAGTACTATCGGCACTTGAATAGTGCCTCTCCACACTGCAAGATGTCTTCTCCTATGCTCAAATCTCCTTGGAGTCCCACCATGCATGCCAAATTTTATTGGGGGATTCTTGGACAAGAAGGGATTTGAGTGTTTGTAGGAGAAAAGGGAAAGACAAGAAGAAAGATACACACTGGAGCCTTTGTCGATTGATTATAATAAGACAAATACAATGGTGATGCACAATACAATGCTCAATTACAAAGTACCAAATACCCAAGGTCTTGTTGCTGCCAGCCTCCTCTGCACCAGACCTCCACCTTCTCCAAGCCTTCACTTGTGCACACCTTGCACCAAGCTTCCAATAAGGGGGAGGGATGGACACCTTCTATCGACACGCACACACTGCAATGAGACCTTGGGATCCTTGGGGGGAATAGCTTAACACTTCTCTGCACACTTCCTTATTCACTCTTCATGCACACCTTGCACTTCACTTCTCTGCGTCGCACACTCTGTGTCTCTTGCACTTCTCTCTCTTGCCTTCCTTAGACTATGCTCACTCTTGCTTAGTCTTCGAATAGTCCAAGAATAGTCCTTGCCTTGATTTGAGTGTCGATCCACGTACGCCTCTAACTGCAAGAGTATCTTGGTGCTCACTTTGATGTCCCAAGATAGTCTCCACAAATGGGCAGCCAACCAATCCCTGTTTTGTCTTGTACTGACTTTAGACTAAAACAAAAAATTTAATTGGGGGGCCATACTTTCACTTCTGCATACGCTTCCACTTCACGTACCTTCACATTTTCCTTTTAATTCTTCACTTGTGCATCTAAGAGAGGGTTCACCTGAACCTTCCAAAACACTTTAAAAACACTTTTAACCTTAGGGAAATTAGAGAAATACCTCTACAACCTGCAACCCACTTTCTGCAATTTACCCTTTGTGGACAATTAATTGTGCACTACCTGTGCACTTTGACATATGAACTTTAACAGTTTGACTTTGCCCCTATTGACTTTGACTAGTTTGACTTTGATCTTTTGACTTTGATTGTGGTTGACTTTGACCAGTATGAATTTTATGGATGACTTTTATGGGCTCAACACCAGTAGAATGTACAAAGATAAGTACCGCATTAGGGCAATAGGTGCATATACAAGCCAGGGGAAAAAACCTTCTAAAGAGGGAAAAAAGTGCCCGATGGTCCTAGAGTGTGTGAACACATCACTACCTAAATATATCAAAAAACCTCCCCTGGGAGTGATGCGGTGAACAAGGATCTGGCACTCATGTATGAGGAAGTGCCAAGCTATGTGGAATCAATCCAGAAAAGGAAGTAAGCCCAAAGCTTTGCAGAAAGCTTCAAACTTCTCCCTGCGTAGAGCCTTCATGAAAAGATCTACAATGTTCTCCTCCGTGGGCACATATGTTGGGTGTGTGTAGAAGTGCGAGAGACACACGAGAAGCACACACAAAGAGCACAAACGCAGCAAGACACACGGAGAAGACGATGGCTAGAATAGCTCTCTCTATTGATCGATGAACTGAACTGAAGTAAGAGCTGAATAATATCCCTAAGTACAAAGTACCACCACATATGAGAGTATCAAGTATGTGGTAACATGGGGAAAAAACCTCTAGCCAACACTAGAGTAAAAAGTGCCCATGTATAGGGAAAAGGTTCACATCAAAGCTACTCGAGGAACACATAAGTGTAACAAACCCCCCTGGAGCAAATGATGTGAACACATACATAGAGTGACAGATCAGCCCCCACAAGGTAACAAGCCTAAAGCTTTGCGAAAAGCTTCAAACTTTTCCCGTGGAAGAGCTTTGGTGAATATGTCTGCCACATTATCTTGTGTAGGCACATATACCAAATCAATATCTCCTACATGAAGGCGCTCTCTCACATAGTGATAATGCACCTCAATATGTTTGGTCCGTGCATGAAACACTGGGTTTCGTGCAACAGCCAAAGCACTCTGACTATCTGTGAGAATATGCGTAGCAGCATCAATCTCCATGCAAAGATCCATCAATAGGCGTCTCAGCCATATACACTCCACTGTAGCTGTGAAAACTGCCCTGTACTTAGCTTCACAACTCGATGTCGCCACTGTAGGTTGCTTCTTACTCAACCAAGATATGCATGAGTCTCCAAGGAAAAAGCAATTACCACTAGTGGACACGCGAGTATCATAACAACCAGCCCAATCACTATCTGTAAAAGCATGCAAGCATGGCTGGACATCTCTGCCATAAAAGAGACCTAAGCTCAAAGTGCCTCAAAGATATCTAAACACACGTTTCACCGCTTGCCAATGCTTAGTGCCAGGGCTATGCATGAATCGACTCAACTGGGAAACTGCATACTGTATATCCGGCCTTGTGTTGCATGCATATATAAGACATCCCACAGCCTGCTGATAAAGAGAAGTGTCAAATGCATCACTGGAATCCTCAACTGAGAATCTAAATCCTGTCTCAACTGGTGTGGAAACTGGCTTGCAATCCTCAAAGTCAAAACGTTGAAGTAGTTTTTCAACATACTTTCCTTGATGCATAACAATTCCCCCCTCAACGGATACAAACTGGATGCCAAGAGATTAGCTCAAAAGACCAAGATAAGTGACATCAAAAGTATGATGCAAATCAGCCATAAGAATGTCAAGTTTTGCATCACATGACCCAGTCAAGAGTATGTCATCGACATAAAGAACAAGCACTATAAGATCAGCCCCATTTTTGTGTACATAGAGTGTGCTTTCAATCGGACAACATGTGAAGCCAAGAGCAATCAAGTGCTTATGTATTTTGTCATACCATGCACGTGGAGCTTGCTTGAGACCATACAAGGCTTTATGCAAGCGACAAACCATATGCTCTTTCCCTTTCATAGCAAATCCAGGAGGTTGCTTCACATAGACCTCTTCTTGCAAATCTCCATTCAAGAAGGCTGTTTTTATGTCCAATTGATGCACTTTCCAACCTTGATGGGCAGCCAATGCAACCATGGTACGAATGGTAGTCATGCGTGAAGTAGGTGAAAAAGTTTCCTCATAGTCAATGCCATATTGTTGCGCATATCCTTTGGCAACCAATCTAGCTTTGTAGCGATCAATGCTACCATCAGATTTTCTCTTAATCTTGTAAACCCACTTTGTACCAATGGCATTCTTTCCTTTTGGCAATTCTGTTGGAGATAGACGTCTCCGAAAGCACGCGAACAACACAAGGAAGGAGAAGAAGCTTGGAGCACAAACACACAATACTGAATGTATTACTAGAGAATGTACAAAGATAAGTAGCCCATTAGGGCAATAGGCGTATATACAAGCCGAGGGGAAAAAAACCTCCTAAAGAGGGAAAAAAGTGCCCCGGCGGTCCTAGAGTGTTCACACACATCACTACCTAAATATATCAACAAATCCCCCCTGGGAGTGATGCGGTGAACAAGGAGCTGGCACTCGTGTATAAGGAAGTGCCAAGCTATGTGGAAATCACTCCACAAAAGGAAGTAAGCCCAAAGCTTTGCGGAAAGCTTCAAACTTCTCCCTAGGCAGAGCCTTCATGAAAAGGTCTGCAATGTTCTCTTGCGTGGGCACATATGCCAAGCTGATCTCCCCAGCAGAGAACCTCTCCCTGACATAGTGATAATGCACCTCAATGTGCTTAGTGCGAGCATGGAACACAGGGTTCCTCGCAATTGCCAATGCGCTCTGACTATCAGTGAAGATGGTGGTGGCAGAAGACTCGCCAACACCCAAATCAGCCATAAGGCATCTGAGCCACACACACTCAACAGTCGTTGTGAAAGCTGCCCTATACTCAGCCTCACAACTGGAAGTGGCCACAGTAGGCTGCTTCTTGCTCAACCAAGATATACATGAGCTACCAAGCATGAAGCAAAAACCACTGGTGGACACACGAGTGTCATAGCAACCAGCCCAATCTGAGTCAGAAAAAGCATGCAAATCTGGCGGTAGTGATCCCCCCTTGGGATAAAACAACCCAAGTAGCCGAGTACCACTCAAGTAGTGAAAGATGCACTTAACCGCTTTCCAATGCATGACTCTTGGGCAATGCATAAACCTGCTCATCTGTGAGATAGCAAACTGAATATTTGGCCGAGTAATGCATAAGTAAATCAAGCATCCAACAGCGTGCTGATAGAGAACAGCATCAAATGCATCTCCAGCATCATGAAGACTCAATCGTAAACCTGTCTCCATAGGAGTGGCAATAGGCTTACAGTCTTCAAGGCCAAAATGCTGCAATAATGTGTCAATATATTTCGTTTGACACAAAGCCATTCCACCATCAATGTGCATAAAATGAATGCCCAAATAGTGATGCAAATGCCCAAAATCAGACATCTCAAATGAGGCATGCAAATCAGCCTTAAAATCAGCAATATGTGTCTCAATAGGACCAGTGAGCAGCATGTCATCAACATAGACAACAATGATCAGAAGCACATCATTAGGACGTTTAACATATAAGGTGCTTTCAGTTGGACTGTTCTCAAAACCATGTGCAATCAGATAGGCATGTATCTTCTCATACCAAGCACGTGGTGCTTGCTTTAAACCATATAATGCCTTCTTTAACCTGCAAACCTGGTTTTCATGCCCTTTCTGCACAAAGCCACGGGTTTAAAAACATACACTTCTTCATGCAAGTCACCATTCAGAAATGCTGTTTTAATGTCCAACTGATGTACATTCCAACCATAATGGGCTGCAAGTGCACAAATGCTCCGAACAGTAGTCATATGGCATGTAGGTGCAAAGGTCTCATCAAAATCAATGCCTCTTTCCTGTGCATAACCCTTTGCAACAAGCCTAGCCTTATACCTGTCAACTGTACCATCAGGTTTACGCTTCAGCTTGTATACCCACTTAGTGCCAATGGCCTTCTTGCCAGGAGGCAAGTCACATAAAGACCATGTACCATTCTTCATTATAGCATCATATTCAGATTGCATAGCCGCCATCCAATTTTCTGAATTTTGTGCTTCATCAAAAGAAACAGGCTCATTCTCATCACAGAGACTAGATGCAGCCATAGCATATAAATCTGATGCAAAGGAGGCACTATGAGAGCCTGAACGAGTACGATATGACAAAGGTGCATCTAATTTGCTGTCACGCAAAGTCTACACCAGCCATTTTGGCATAGTTTTTGCCTGCTCAATATCAGCTCTCTCATCAACAAGTGCATCATGTAAATCTGCATCAGAAATGGAATGATCTGCATCATCATATGAAACCTGCAAAGGCTGAGAAGTTGCCTCATTAGGACCAGCACTAGCCTGTCCACCTGTAAAAAGAGGCATCAAAGTATCATACATGTCTTTGGAGCTAACAGATGTCTCCTTAGTACATGAAAGCAATGGCTGAATAGCATCTTCCACAAAGACAACATCACGGCTAACCAGAATGCGTTTAGTCTGTGGATGATACAGACGATATCCTTTACTTTCAAAACTGTACCCAACAAAAATACATTTTACTGCCTTATCATCCAATTTTCTGCGATGTTGTTCAGGCACTAATGCATATGCAAAACAACCAAAAACACGCAGATGAGCAACAGATGGTTTGCGGTCATTCCAAGCCTCATATGGAGTGATAGACTGCAACGCTTTAGTGGGACACCTGTTCAGTACATATGCTGCACACATGATAGCCTCAAGCCAGAAACTATGTGGTAAAGCCTGACTTTTGACCATGCACCTCGCCATCTCCATGAGTGACCTGTTCTTTCGTTCAACAACTCCATTTTGTTGAGGTGTATACGGCACTGTACACTGGTGTTTTATCCCACGTTCAGCCAGAAATGCATTAAAATCTGAAGACATATATTCCCCCCCTCGATCAGAACGGAGGGTGCCCATTTTACATGCTGACATATTTTCAGCCGAAACCAAAAACTGTTTGAAGCACATGAACACTTCGGACTTTGCTTTGAGTGGATATACCCATGCATGCCTGGAAAAATCATCAATGAAAGTCACGAAGTAAAGGTAATTTCCAAAAGAGGGTGTCTGCATAGGACCACAGACGTCACTATGTACAAGCTGCAATTTCTGCGTAGCCCGAACTGAACCATCTTTTAGAAAGGAAGAATGCTGCATTTTGCCCAAAATACAGCCTTCACAAACATGTTTTCTAGGTGCCTCAAGTTTGGGCAAAGAGGACACCATTTCAGATTTCTGCAGGCGTAACAAACTAGCAAAATTCAGATGACCAAAGCGTGCATGCCAAAGCTTTGCATCTAACATAGCCTGAGAATCATGAACTGCACATGCCGAATCATTCACAGATCTTTCATAGTCTATGAGCTTATACAGCCCACGACATAAAATGCCAGAAGCAATAATCACATCGCCATTTGAGAGATCATGGACTGTACACCTGTCATCAACGAATTTCACAACCAAGCAAATCTTGGCTAATGCAGAAACTGATAACAGGTTCTTTTTGATCCCTGGCACAAATAAAGCATCTGACAAAGTGAAAGAACTACCATCAGCAGTAGTCAGAATGATCTTACCAACTCCCATAACAGGATAAGAGGAGTTATTGGCACATGTGACAGTATTCCCTGTAGGGGCAAGCTCGAGTGAAGAGAAGAAACTACGCTGCGAGATAATATGTTTGGTCGCCCCACTATCAAAGTACCAAACATCTGAGTCTACTGCAGACATGCACTGATCATGAGAAGATGGTTCAAAACTACAGACAGTAGTAAACACCCATTCTTCTTCCTGCACAAGATTTGCAAATTCTGTTTTTGGTGTAGAGGCCTTTGCAACAACCATTCCAGCCTCTTTCTTCTTTGCCTCTTTAGCAGCCAGTTTTGGACAGTTCTTTATAATATGATCATTTCCTTTACAGTACTTGCAGAACAATTTCTGCTTTTCTGATTTCTTCTCATCTTTATCCTGGTTCTTCGATTGTGCAGCATTTGCAGATTTCTGCTTACTAGCAGAAGAGCTCCATTTTCCTTTGCCCTTCTGACTAGCCAAGAAAGCTTGATCTGCAACATGCATAATGGACCTGTTCTGCCTGGACTGATCTTCCTGCAACAGAAACAGAGACTAATTCCTCAAATGACAAGGCATTCGGATTGCCTTTCATCATCAACCGAAGAGTAGAGGCAAAACTCTGATATGAATCAGGAAGACCATTCAGAACGGTCTGCACAAGTGAGCTATCTGGTATAACCTCATCAGCAAAAATCAATTGTTCCTTCAGGTCTTTGATCTTTGTAAGAAAACTGTCCATAGAATCACCTTCATTCATGTGCTCACTCTCCAACTGTTTTCGGAGGTAAGCAACACGAGCCTCATTCCTAGCCTGGTACAAAGTGGTAAGTGTATCCCAAACATCCTTTGCTGTTCTGCAAGAGCAAATGTGAGGAATAATGGCACGTTTGACAGACAAAGCTTTATCAATGCATGTGCCTGGGCATCTCTGCCATCCCAACAAATCTACTCTGCAGTAGGTGCAACAGAAACAACAGCACGAACAGGAATCTGCGGAATATCATCTTCGACACCATCTTCATCAGCTCCAACACCTGTATTTGCAGTACCTGTTGTTACAGGTGTAACAGGACGTCTTTCAACACCCTGCACAATGTTCCACAATCCTTTTGCAACTAGTACATGTCACATCATATAAGCCCATAATGGGTAGTTGGTACCATCCAACTTATCCTCAACAACCAACACACGGAATACATCACTGCTTTCAGCCATGGTCGGTGACTAGAATACCTTGATGCAGAAAATTGACTGTATCTCAAAAAGTTGAACAGAATTGCCCAGACGAGTTCTGCTAGACTTGTAGCAGACTTCGAGACGCTTAAATTGGCGAACAAAAACTGGTATATACCTTTGGCATAAAAGGACGAAATAGCCTGCACAAGCACTGGGATAGTGCGTTCGGAGGCCGAAACGAGCGAAGCAGTTTTGATCTCGGAAACACCCTGAGTATGCTCACCAAATTTCGTGCGAATCTGAGACTGCAAACGGAGGAGTGTCGACGGCACCCTAAAAGAAGCGACGACCTGCTCTGATACCAATTGTTGGAGATAGACGTCTGCGAAAGCACGCGAACAACACAAGGAAGGAGAAGAAGCTTGGAGCACAAACACACAATACTGAATGTATTACTAGAGAATGTACAAAGATAAGTAGCCCATTAGGGCAATAGGCGTATATACAAGCCGGGGGGAAAAAACCTCCTAAAGAGGGAAAAAAGTGCCCCGGCGGTCCTAGAGTGTTCACACACATCACTACCTAAATATATCAACAAATTCACATAACTCCCAAGTACCATTCCTATGTATGGAATCCATTTCTGATTGCATAGCACTCATCCATTGTGGATTGTCACATGCATCTTCAAAAGAAAGTGGCTCTTCATTACATGTTGTAGCAATAAGAGAATAATCCACAAAATTACTTGATGCATGGTGAGAGCTTGATCTTGTTCTACCAAGTAAAGGTGCACTCAATTTGCTGTCCTGCAAAGTTTGTTTCAACCACTTTGGCATAGATTGTGCACTCTTGATAGACATGCGTTCATTATGTAAAACATCTTCAATATGTACATCATGCGTGGGCTGAATTTCATGCTCAGTTTCAGCCATATTTTGTCGCATATGTTCAGCCATATCTGGCTGGAAATTTCCAACAGTTTTGACATTTTTTGGCTGAATTTTTTCAGCCATGTTTGGCTGAAAATTATCCACATTTTCAGCGCTATTTGGCTGGAATTTTTCAGCCCTTTGAACCTCAGTTGGCTCGTCTACATGGCCATAGTCAAACGCACCATTTTGGAACAAAGGCATGAGTGTATCGAACACATCTTGTGAGTTAACTGTTGGTAGTTTTTTGCATTGAAGTAGAGGGAAAACTGAATTTTCACCAAATACCACATCTCGACTCACAATAATTGTGTCCGTCAATGGATGGTACAACCGATATCCCTTACTTTCAGCACTATAACTAACAAATATACATTTTTTTGCCTTGTCATCAAGTTTGTGATGTTGTTGTGATGGCACAAGAGCATATGCCAAACAACCAAACACACACATATGACTAACCATAGGCTTATGACCATTCCAAGCCTCATAACGAGTGATGACTCTCAATGCTTTTGTAGGGCAGCAATTCAACACATAATTTGCACACATGACCACTTCCATCCAAAACTTATGAGGAAGATGCTTTCCTTTAACCATACAACGTGCCATTTCAAGTAAAGTTCTATTTTTACGCTCGACAACACCATTTTGTTGAGGTGTATATGGCACCGTACATTGGTGTGAAATACCTCTTTCACGAAGAAAAGCATTAAACTCATGTGACATGTACTCACCACCACGATCCGTGCGTAGAGTCAAAAGCTTTCGTGAAGAAAAGTTTTCAGCCATAGCTAAAAATGCTTTGAAGCAAGAAAATACCTCATTCTTTGCTTTCATAGGATACACCCATGTATGTCGAGTAGCATCATCAATGAAGGTAACAAAATATACATGCTTCCCAAAAGATGGAGTCTTGACCGGACCACATACATCACTATGAACAAGTTGCAATTTTCTTGTAGTGTGTGTGTGACTATCTTTTGGAAAAGAAGCACGATGCATTTTTCCAAGAATGCAACCTTCACATGCATGCTTTTCAATGGACTCAAGTGTAGGCAAGCCAATAACCATGTCCTTCTTTTGCAAGTAGAGCAAACTATTGAAGTTCAAATGACCAAAACGAGCATGCCAAAGCTCCATTTCAGCCATGGAAGAAGTATGAGCAACCAAGGCATTCGAGCAGCCCTCTTGTATGTATCCATGCGATACAAACCATCACATAATGTACCGGACATCACGATAACATCGCCATTGCTGAAATCATGAACCATACACTTATCATCAACAAAGTGTACATGAAGTCCAGCTTTGGCAATCAACAGAACTGAAACTAAGTTCTTCTTGATACCGGGCACATACAATGCATTTTTCAAGAGAATCACACCTCCATTTGCAGCCGTAAGCTCAATTTCTCCTACTCCAATGATAGGATAAGAGGCATTGTTTGCACACACCACATGTCCTCCTTTAGGTGCATCTTTCAAAGAGGCAAAAAAATCTTTTGCATGATGTTATGTGCTTTGAAGCACCACTATAAAAAAACCAATCGGAATCAGCCTCACTCACAACCATACATTTAGAATGTAAAGAAGCATCATAATGACATGTAACAACACATGCCCAAAAATCTTGAGCCAAGTTAGCTTCATCATTCTTTGCATTTGCTGAATTTTCAGCAATAGATATGCCCGATTCCTTCTTCTTTTCATTGCGTTTAGCAAGCTTTCTACACTCATCAATAGTATGACCAGCCTTTTGGCAATATTTGTATCTCTTCTTCTTTTGCAAATCACCATCATTAGAGGAATGAGTGGAAGAGGAAGCTTGAGGCTTTGGTTTTGATGAACCAAAAGCTGAACCATACTTGCTTTTCCCCTTTTGTGAGATAGCAAGTGCTTGCGTTCCCTCAATCAAACCACTCCTATTCACTATAGATTGCTCTTCTTGCAAAATAAGAGACAGAACCTCATCAAATGCATACATATGAGGATTTCCTTTTGCAACCAAACGGAGTGTAGTAGCAAAGCTTTGAAATGATTCCGGTAATCCTTTCAACAATATAGAAATGAGTGATGCATCCGGAATGATCTCATCTATGTTTGCCAATTGCTCTTTCAAGTCCTTGATGCGTGTCACATATACATCCACTGAGTCATTTTCAGCCATACATACATCCTCAAGTTGCTTCCTCAAGTATGCAACATGTGCTTCATTATGCACGGCATACAAAGAAGCAAGAGTATCCCATGCCTGTCGTGATGTAGAACATGACCGAATGTGTGGAACTATATGACGCTTCACTGAAAGCGCAATCAAAGCATGAGCTTGAGCATCTTTTCCATCCCATCTAAGCTGCTCTTGTGTAGGTGGAGAAGGAGAAACCACTATACTCGAAGAAGAAGCTCCATCTGTGACAGTAGACTGTGAAGTAGAAGCACCTGCCGGTCTTCGATCTACATCTGCCACTATGTTCCAAAGTTGTTTTGCAACAAGAACGTGCTTCATCATGTAAGACCACATCGGATAGTTGGTCCCATCAAGCCTATCTTCAGCTTGAAGCATGCCAAACAAGTCATTGTTGCCCGCCATTTCACTAAGGAACAAGAATGTGACAAAATCTTCACTTCGACGAAAATTGAAATGAGTGCTGAAATTTCAGCTCACAAACCGTCACTCTGATGGCGATTTTGACTGCACGAATGGCTTTGAAATGGGGGTAAAACCCCAGCGCACTTGCTGGAAATGTTTCCGGGCTGCTGAAATTCACACTTCTATGCTCTGAAGTCGATTTGCACTGTTAAAGTGCGCGCGCGCCGCGACGCGAAAAACCGAAACTTGAGAAGAAGTTGAACCTGCTCTGATACCACTGTTGGGTGTGTGTAGAAGTGCGAGAGACACACGAGAAGCACACACAAAGAGCACAAACGCAGCAAGACACACGGAGAAGACGATGGCTGGAATAGCTCTCTCTATTGATTGATGAACTGAACCGAAGTAAGAGCTGAATAATATCCCTAAGTACAAAGTACCACCACATATGAGAGTATCAAGTATGTGGTAACATGGGGAAAAAACCTCTAGCCAGCACTAGAGTAAAAAGTGCCCATGTATAGGGAAAAGGTTCACATCAAAGCTACTCGAGGAACACATAAGTGTAACAACATATGCCAAGCTGATCTCCCCAACAGAGAACCTCTCGCTCACATAATGATAATGCACCTCAATGTGCATAGAGTGAGCACGGAACACAGGGTTCCTCGCAACTGCCAATGCAATTTGACTATCAGTGAAGATGGTGGTGGCAGAAGACTGACCAACACCCAAATCTTCCATAAGGCATCTCAGTGACACACACTCAACAGTCGATGACCTATACTTAGCCTCACAACTAGAAGTGGCCACAATAGGTTGCTTCTTGCTCAACCAAGATATACACGAGCCACTAGTGGACACATAAGTGTCAGAGCAACCAACCCAGTCAGAGTTAGAAAAAGCATGTAAATTTGGTGATAGTGATCCCTCCTTGGGATAAAACAATCCAAATAGCTGAGTACCACTCAAGTAGTGAAAGATGCACTTAAACACCTACCAATGCTTGACACATTGGCAATGCATAAATCTGCTCATCTATGAGACAAAAAATTGAATATCTGGCCGAGTAATGCATAATTAAATCAAGCATCCAACAACTTGCTGATAGAGAACAACATCAAATGCATCTCCAACATCATGAAGACTCAATCATAAACTTGTCTCCATAGGACTGGCAATAGGTTTACAATCTTCAAGGCCAAAACGTTGCAATAATGTGTCAATATATTTTGTTTGACACAAAGCCATTCCAGCATCAACTTGCATAAATTGAATGCCCAAATAATGATGCAAATGCCACAAATCAGACATCTCAAATGAGGCATGCAAATCAACCTTAAAATTAGCATATGCTTGTCATGAGGACATATAAGGTGCTTTCAATTGGACTATTCTCAAAACCTTGTGCAATCAGATAGGCATGTATCTTTTCATACCAAGCATGTGGTGCTTTCTTTAAACCATATAATGCCTTCTTCAACCTGCACACTTGGTTTTCATGCCCCTTCTACACAAAGCCTCAGGGCTGAAAAACATACACTTCTTCATGCAAGTCACCATTCAAAAATGCAATTTTAATGTCTAAATCATGTACATTCCAACCATGATAAGGTGCAAGTGCACAAATGCTACGAATAGTAGTCATTCAACATATAAGAGCCAAATGTTTCATCAAAATCAATGCCTCTTTCCTGTGCATAACCCTTTGCAACAAGCCTAGCCTTATACCTATCAACTGTTCCATAATTTTTTTGCTTCAGTTTGTATACCCACTTGGTGCCAATGGCCTTCTTGCCAGGAGGCAAGTCACATAAAGACCAGGTACCATCAACAAAAATACATTTCACTGCTTTATCATCCAATTTTAGCATTGTTGTTTAGGCACTAATGCATATGCCAAACAACCAAAACACGTAGATGAGCAACAGATGGCTTGCGACCATGCCAAGCCTCATATGGAGTGATAGACTACAATGCTTTAGTGGGACATCTATTAAGTACATATGCTCCACACATAATAGCCTCAAGCTAGAAACTATGTGGTAAAGCCTAACTCTTGACCATACACCTCACCATTTCCATGAGTGACCTGTTCTTCTGTTCAACAACTCCATTTTGTTGAGGTTTATACGACACTGTACACTGATGTTTTATCCCTTGTCCAACAAAAAATGCATTAAAATCAAAAGACATATATTCCCTCCCTCAATGAGAACAAAAGGTGCCCATTTTTCATGCTAATCCAAAACTAGAAACTGTTTGATGCACATAAACACATCGGACTTTGAACTCAATGGACATACCCATGCATGCTTGGAAAAATTATCGATGAAAGTCATGAAGTAAAGATAATTTCCAAAAGAAGGTGTCTACATAGGACCACAAACATCACTATGAATAAGCTTCAATTTCTGAGTAGCTCGAACTGAACCATCTTTTGAAAATGAGGAATGTTGCATTTTGCCTAAAATACAACCTTCACATAAATGTTTACCAAGTGCCTCAAGTTTGGGTAGAGAGGACACCATTTCAAATTTTTACAGGCATAGCAAACTATAAAAATTCAAATGACCAAAGCGTGCATGCCAAAGATTTGCATCTAACATAGCATAAGAATCATGTATTGCACATGCTGAATCATTCACAAATTTTTCATAGTGTATGAGCTTATACAACCCACGACATAAAATGTCAGAATCAATAATCACGTCGCCATTTGATAGATCATGAACTGTGCATCTATCATCAACAAATTTCACAACCAAGCCAATCTTGGCTAAAGCTGAAATTGATAACAGATTCTTCTTGATCCTTGGCACAAATAAAGCATCTAACAATGTAAAAAAAACTACCATCAGTAGTAGTCAGAATGATCTTAACAACTCCCATGACAGGATAAGAGGAGTTGTTGGTGCATGTGACAGTATTCCCTATAGGGGCAGGCTCGAGTGAAGTGAAGAAACTGCACTGTGAGGTAATATGTTTGGTTGCCCCCCTATGAAAGTACCAAACATATGAGTCTACTACAGACATACACTTTTGAGGAGAAGATGGATCAAAACTACAAACAATAGTAAATGCCCATTCTTCATTCTGCACTAGATTAGGAGACTCTGTTTTCGGTGTAGAGGGCTCTGCAACAACCATTGCAGCCTCTTTTTTATTTGCCTCTTTTGCAACCAGTTTTGGACATTTCTTTATGACATGATCATTTGCTTTACAATACTTACAAAAAAATTTCTACTTTTCTGTTTTCTTGTTGTCTCTATCATCCTTCTTTGATTGCATAGAATTAGCAGATTTGTACTTACTAGTAGAAGAGCTCCATTTACCTTTGCCCTTCTGACTAGCTAGGAAAGCTTGATCTACAACACACACAATGGACTTGTTCTGCCTATACTAATCTTCATGCAACAGAATAGAGACTAACTCCTCAAATGTCAAGGCTTTTGGATTGCCTTTCATCATAAAATGAAGAGTAGAGGCAAAACTCTGATATGAATGAGGAAGACCATTCACAATGGGCTGCACAAGTCAGCTATCTAGTATAACTTCATCAGAAGAAATCAATTGTTCCTTCAAGTCTTTAATCTTTGTCAAGAAAACTATCCATAGAATCACCTTCATTCATATTCTCACTCTCCAACTGTTTTCAGAGGTAAGCAACACGAGCCTCATTCCTAGCCTGGTACAATGTGGTAAGTGTATCCCAAGCATCCTTAGCTGTTTTGCAAGAGCGAATGTGAGGAATAATGGCATGTTTGAAAGACAAGGCTATCAATGCATGTGCCTAAGCATCTCTACCATCCCAAAAAATTTGCTCTATAGTAGGTGCAACAAAAACCTACAACACGAATAGGGATCTGAAGAGTATCATACACAATACCTCAACAACCAACATACGGAATACATCACTGCTTTGGGCCATGGCCATGGACTAAAATATTGTGATGCAAAAAAATGATTTTTTTGAAAAAGTTGAATATAACTACCTTGACAACTTCTGCTAAAATCTATAGCATACTTCGAGATGCTTATATTGGAAAACCAAAACTTGTATATATCTTTGGCACAAAAAGACAAAATCGCCTGCACATGCACTGTGATAGTGCATTTGGAGGCCGAAATGAGCTCATATCAAAATTTCGGCACCGTGCAACAAAGCTATTTTGATCTCCTAATCACCTTGAGTATGCTCACAAAACTTCATGTGATTCTGAGACTGTGACCGGAGGGGTGTCGATGATTCCCTAGATGAAGCGGCGACTTGCTTTGATACCAATTGTTGGAGTTCAAGGTCTATGGAAGCATGCAAAAAACACAAGGACGAAGAAGAAACTTGGAGCACAACACACAATACTGAATGTATTGCCACTAGAATGTACAAAGATAAGTAGCCCGTTAGGGCAATAGGCGTATATACAAGCTGGGGGGAAAAAACCTCCTAAAGAGGGAAAAAAGTGCCCTAGCAATCCTAGAGTGTTCACACACATCACTACCTAAATATATGAACATTGATATCATCCCTTGAGTGTCTGTCTCTCCACCGCATCCATATCAGCCTCTCCATAATACTCTTGTATTACATATAACAAACATAAATAAATAAAACATATAAAACATCAATAAAAATAAAATAAAGTATATCAAATTTAATAATACTCACAGAATCACTTGTATGATCTCATATGTGCTCACTCAGATGTCGATATCTACAATATGTAGCAAATTTGATTTCCATTTTCATGGGATAATGACCATAATCTTTTATCTACATTGAAACAAATAAATAAGATTAATGATTAGTGTTTCAAATAAACAAAAAAATATAGTTTCAATAATACATATACTTACAAATGTAGCAACAAAACTATGATGGATCTGGCGTAAGTGCAATATATGACTTGACTCAACTCTCTTCTTTATAGCACCCTATGTTTATTTAATGAAACAAAAGTACATAAATTAAATGTAAAATATTTATAAAAATATGAGAATTATAGCTCATAGGAATATAAACTATTTTGCATACCTTCTGTCGAGGAAATGATTTATGAAGACCTAGTATGTGAAAATACTGCGATGTCTCAGGTGATATGTTCACTTTTCTCTTATTTCTTTCTACCATAAAATATCTCCTATTATTATAATCTCAACAAGAAAAAAGGATTATTATTAAAAAAAAGGCCTTTACTTTTATAAGCATGCATACACAGATACACATATACACACATACATACACTTACACATGCATACATATAGTTACACATACATACATACATACACATACACGTACATATACATACACATATGCACACATACACATACACACACATACATATATGCACACATACATGAGCATGAAAATAGTCATGAATCACCATACATGAGTAGAGATGTAGGAAGGTACTTAATTGTCAATGCTATTAAATTGAATAAAAACATTTATGTTATAATATTATTAAAATAATAAATTATAATAAACATACACATATACACACATACAAACAAATACACATACACACACATACATAACACATAAACATAGACATACACATATATACACACACATACACACAAATGCATACACATCCACAAACATACACACACATATACATACATACATACATACATACATACATACATACATACGTACGTGCATACATGCATACATACATACATACATACATACATACATACATACATACATACATACACTCATCATACATTTATAATTTGTATGTGTATTCATATGTCAGAATGTCTATCTGTGTATATGTGATTATGTGTCTATGTTAAATGTGTACATGTGAATGTGTGTATATGTAAATAATCCGATTATTAATATATCATACCTTTTTTTGCTATACAATCAGATTATGATCACTGAGAGGGAATTCCACCGCTGTCTCCTAACCGTGCAAGCACTACTTACTGTAAGTATATCAAACTTTTAATTATAATATTTGATAGATACATACATGGTTGATACATGTTTTTATATTGTTATATTATAACCATATTCTGATCAATCTGAGGATACTCCACCACCTCCTAGCCATGCAATGACTTCACATGTGTCATCCAATAGGAATTATGAGGATTTTTACTATCAAGAGTATATTATATGTTGGTGTGATCTTTGTTATGGCATGTATCAAAGACCACGATTGGAATGTATTGAACATGAGGTAGATTATGGTAAATTAATGTCATTTTTTTATTTTAAAATCATACATAAAATAAAATTATACTTAATATACAAGAATATTTGCTCAAATGATGCTGCTGATTTTCATATTAATAATGCTAATATTCCTTTATGTGTTGGTCGTGGTCTCTTTATTGTAGAGGATTTGTATGTGCCTCCGAACTCTGAAGTCACTCTTATGTCATTTTGTGGTCCTATATATAGATGGGGAGATTGGCATCGACTTACACGTTACATTCAAATCATGAGAGCTTATGGATTATGCCTGCATGCAATTTTTCTTGCTAATAGAGGGATACACAAGCAGAAAATGAAAGATTATACATCGATGGAAGACCTTACATGCATGGAAATATAGCAAGTTTAATAAAATTAGTCAAGGATATAATAGTTCAATGACTAATTACACATTTGAAGAGAGTGAAATTATTCATGAATCACCATACATGAGTAAAGATGTAGCAAGATACATAGTTGTCAATATTATTACTTCATTATGTGTTGGTAATGAATTATTAGTGAATTATGGATGGTGTAGACCTCCAAGAGAACCTTTTAGAGAACAATGAAAACTTTTTGTCCACCTATCTTGTGTTGCAATGAAAACTCTAATTAATTGAAACTCTTCTCAAATTAACTTATATATTTATTTATTTTTTTTAAGTTTATTTTTCATTCATGTATAGAGTACTAATTATTTTTATTCATGTTTGTAGATTCCAACATATGATATTGATGATCTTCCATCACACCATTTAGAGTTGCCTATAAGACCTCATTTATTAGAAGCATCCATGGCGAGGCTATGCAAAAGTGATCCTCTAGAATATGCAAGATTGAAAGAACTATATTCAAAAGAAGATCAACTACAATATTTTTGCAATGATGATGATGATGGCATGGTAGATTTTATTGAGGATTGGTATTAAAATGATAATGAAAGCATTGATATTTCTAAAAATGAGAAACATCTTCGAGAAGAATATCTAAAACATATATATGAAGGACAAAAAGTTATTTTTTATTTTTTATCTATTTATATATATACAAACATACACATACACATATAACTATATACATACACATACATGCATACACACATACACATACATACACATACATACACACTGTATATACACATACACACATATGACATGTCCTGCATGAAGACATGAACCATTTCTCCATGTTAGTATCTTTGAAAGTAAGGCCAAAGTGATAAAAGCTAAGGTGAGAACAAGAACTTCCATCAAATAAACACTTTCTATTTGCCACTCTTATAGATGAAAATGCAAAGGAAACCAACACAAGTTTACATTTTCAATAATAAAAACATCAATCAATTTGACAACTTATTCATTTCAACATTCAATAGGTACATCCGACTTGAACTACACAAGATAATAGTCAATAATTGTACAAGCATATCATTATTAATCCTTGAAGAACCTAAGAGGTAAGAAAAGTACCTACCATATTAGAATGCAAAAAAAAAATGAAAGTCACTTGTAAGAAGAGAATCCTCTTTGGCTCTTTGGCATTGAATATTTTTCCATCTTTGATTTGGAAACCTTTAGAATCTTCCAGATAAATTTACTTCTCCCATTTTCCATATGACCTTATACCTACATCGCTAATGCTTTGTGAACTTTGCACACAAATGTGTAAGTCTCAATTAGCAACGTAGGTATTAGGTTATCTATAAAATAAGAGACAGACAAGCGATTTAGTAGCCTAGACAGACAAGTGACAACCTACATGCCTCAATAATAAAAAAGAAAATTAGAAATGAAATAAAAAAATACACACACATACACATACACATACACACGTGCACACACACACACACACACACACACACACACACACACACACACATATATATATATATATATATATATATATATATATATATATATATATATATATATATATATATATATATACATACATATACACACATACACATACTCATACACTCATACACACATATACACACATACACATACACATACACATACAAATACACACACATACACATACACATACCTACATATACACATACACACATACACTCACATACAATCACATACACCCACATACACACACAAATACACATATACACACATACATACATAAACATGCACATACACATACATACATACGTACATACATACACACACATATTTATTTATTTATTCATAGTATTTTTTTCATGAACTTGTAGGTTTGAAAAGTTTTTATCAAGCAACAATATTCTTCCTACATCACATGATGAAATGAAGAAGATAATCAACAATCTTTGTATAGACTATCATTGTATACATGTATGTCCTAACAATTGTATTTTATATAGAGGTGAATATGTAGACTCTTTGACATGTCCAAAATGTCAATCTCCTCAGTATAAGGACAAAGAGGGTAAAATCCCAAAAAAGGTATTGAGACATTGTCCATTAGCTCCACGAATTAAACATATGTTTCAAAGCCCTGAATTATCAAAACTTTTGACGTGGGGATTTATCATGAAAGTATTGATGGAGTAATAAGAATTCCAGCATATAGTGCAACCTTTCAACGTATTGATTCGAGATGGCCTGATTTTGCACAAAAGCCATGCAATCTAAAACTAAGTGTTGCATAAGATGGAGTTAATCTATTTTTGGTGAACTCTAGTAAATCCTCAACATGGCCAATGGCAGTCATCGACTACAATCTCTTGCCATACCTTAGCACTTAAAAAGACCATTTAATGCTTTCACTTTTAATCCCAAGAAAAACACAAGTTAGAGACATGAATGTATATCTTGCTCCTCTCATTGACAATCTCCAAAAGTTATGGAGAGGTATTAATATCATGATGTATTGAAAAGCATTAATCAAAGAAACATTATAGTTTGTGGAATTGTGGCTTGGACTATACATGATTTTCCGAGATATGGCCTTTGTTCAAGTAATGATGTAACTTTTTATGATATATATATATATATATATACATATATATATGTGTATGTATATATATGTATGTGAGTTAATCTAATTATATTTTTATGGTTTTCATGCATGTAAGATATCTAATAAGGGATATACGGCTTTTCCTTATTATGGTGATTGGTTGAGATCAATTTATAGTAAGAATCTCAACAAAAATATTTATCTTTGATATCGACGGTTCTTGCATGATGATCATCCATTATGATGCAAAAGAGAAGCAATAAATTTTAATGGAAATATTGAAACAGTTCAATGTTCAAAACTAATGACACCTATCAATTGGTATCGAAAATGGACAGAAGGTCCTCTTATAGATCCACAATCCGAAATCTTTAGTGACGATGAAGATGATGAGAATGTGAAGATTAGAGATAAAGGAAAATTATCACTAGTAGAGAACATGTCGATATGGTATGCTTTAAAGTATTGGAGAGAGTTAAAGATCTGTCGTTATTTTGATCCGATGAATATATTCAAGAATTTCGGTTATTCATTATGGCAACATCTTCTTGAATTAAAAGAAACAACATCATCAAGAGATTATTTAAAGGATCAAAACTCAAAACCAAAGTTATGGCCAATTTTTGATGAAAGTCGACAGGAAACAACTTATCAACCTACTCTTTGGATACTTACAATAAAAGAGATGCAAACTATCAACAACAATATGAAGTCGATTAGAACACCTACAAAATATGGAGCATCTTTCCAAAACATGTTTACTTTGGATAACAAGAGCGTATCTAAGTTAAAATCACATGATTGACATAACTTTCTAAAGCACATTATACCTCTTGTTACCAATGGAGGTGCAACGAAAGGAGTATGGGACATGACCTATTGTCTTGGATCACTTATAAGATAATTATTATACTTTTATGTTTAATATATAAAACTATTTGATATCTTTTCTTTACAAATTATTTTTTTTATAATTTAATTTATGATTGATAATAGGTGAATTGCATCAAAAGAGATTGACAAAGACTCGATCCCACAAAAGAAATGTGAATGCAAGGAGCTACTATGTCTAATGGAGAAAGAACTTCCAACATCATTTCTGATATTCAAGTTCATTTATTGATACATCTTGTGGATGAAACAAAGATTGCAAGAGTTGTAAATAGTCGATGGATGTTTCGAGTCGAGCTGTTTACAGGCATATTAAAAGGTTATGTGCAAGATATATAAAGAACTAGGGTTCTATGATAAATATTACTATACATAATTAAATATGAAAAGAGTTAGGGTTTTTTAATTAAAATAAATATATATAATTAAATATATATAAAAAATAACATTTTAGGTTTAATATTAATATATATAATCAAATATATATAAAAATTAGTATTTCAAGATAAATAGTATTATATATAATTAAGTAGAAAACATTAGTATATAAAATAAAATGTACAAAATATTATGGTCTTAGGATTAAAAAATAGTATATTTAATTAAATAAATAAATACTTTTATTATGAAATTAATATAAATATGTATAATTAAATATATAAGAATTTAGGATTCTAAGATTAAAATTAGTATATATAGTTAGATGTATGAAGAACTAGGGTTCTATGATAAATATTAGTATACATAATTAAATATGAAAAGAGCTAGGGTTTTTGAATTAAAATAAATATATATAATTAAATATATAAAAAATAAGGTTCTAGATTTAATATTAGTATATCTAATCATATATATATATATATATATATAAGGATTTCAAGATAAATATTATTATATAAAATTAAGTAGAAAAGAATAGTAAAAAAGATTAGGTTTTGAGGATTAAAATTAGGGTTTTAGGATTAAAATTAGTATATATATATTAATATATCATTACTATACATAATTTAATATATTATTAATATACATAATTTAATATATAAAAAATTAGTGTTTTAGAAGAAAATTAGTATTTGTAATCAAATTAAAAAAATATGATTTGGATTTAAATTACTATATATAATTGAATGTATCACATATTAAATGTCATAACATCTCCACATGGTATCAAATGGCATCTCTAGATCCAGATGAGAGAATGGCATGTCCTTGCACTTAGTGCAAGTATCAAATATTTGGTAAACGATGGATTTGTACTGCACATGTTCGAGAATATGGATCCTTTGATGTAGCTGGTGGAGATGATGTCATGGGCTCCATGGATATGACATAATTCCATGATCAAAAGCTAATAAAGAACACCAGAATGTGGGTTTTTGTAGTTTGTGCTCCCTGTAGTTGTGAAAGATTATCTTTCGAAGGATGTGCAAACAACCATTTATAAAATCAGTTTCTTGGTACAATGGATCTCATCTAAAGAGATAAGGAGAGATACCATAGACAGTGCCAAACTCAATGTTATAGAGGTTGGCTATATAGTTGAGAAGTAGTTCCCCACAAAGTAGTTTCCCACAAGTATTCTCACAATTCAGCATCATTTATTGGTTTATGTGGTTGAGGAAGCTGCAATAGTAGGAATTGTCCACAATCGATGGATGTTCTTCTTAGAGCAGTTCATAAAGACACTAAAAGGGTTCGTTCATCAAAGAGCACATCTAGAGGGCAACATAGCAGAGGGGTGGCTTGTACAAGAGTCTTTGATATTCATAATAGAGTTTCTATGCATATCGAACTCAAAAATGCCTTGCTTATGGAGCGATGATGAAGATGTTCATCTCGTAGCGATAAGTCCCAAGGTAAAGGGAGCAAAAAAAAAGGGATACAATTTTTAGAGAGAAGGCAATGAAGTTTTGCATCATTAGCTCAGAGCCCATGCATAAGTGGTTGGAGAGGTAGCTTGCTAAGGAGGCAAACGCAAAGGAAAGAGCCCACTTTCAAAAGAATCACTCCACCCACTCTTTGCCTCTTTCGGAAATTCTTCAAGCTCTTCCATCCTTTCCAATGAGAAAATGGCTAGATACAACCATTTCACAAACAAAGGCAGTGGGTGAGAATATCTCTGAAGAAGAGGAGGAACTTGCAAAGGGGTATGATTGGGAGTATTAAAAATATAGTGCACTATGGTCTCATGGAAGAAACTTTCGAATTGCACGCATCGACGAGAATAGGAGTACTTTTGCTCTAAGATTAATATAAGTATATATAGTTAAATATATAGATGTTTAGAGTTTTGAAATTTACAGTACTATGTATAATTGAATATATAAGAAATTATAGTTTTAAAATTAAAATTAGTATATATAACTAGATATATAGAGAACTAGGGTTCTATGATAAATATTAGTATACATAATTAAATATGAAAAGAGTTAGGGTTTTTGAATTAAAATAAATATATATAATTAAATAAATAAAAAATAACATTTTAGGTTTAATATTAATATATATAATCAAAATAATATAGAAATTAGGATTTCAAGATAAATACTATTATATATAATTAAGTAGAAAAAATTAGTATATAAAATCAAATGTACAATTAAAAAATAATATATTTAATTAAATAAATAAATATTTTTTCTCTTAAATTAATATAAGTATATATAATTAAATATATAGAGTTTTAGGGTTTTGGAATTCGTAGTAGTACTATGTATCATTAAATATATAAGAAATTAGGGTTTTAAGATTAAAATTAGTATATATAGTTAGATGTATAAATAACTAGGGTTCTGTGATAAATATTAGTATACATAATTAAATACGAAAAGAGCTAGGGCTTTTGAATAAAAAAATATAATTAAATATATAAAAAATAAGGTTTTAGAATTAATATTAGTATATATAATCATCTATATTTATAAATTAGGATCTCAAGATAAATACTATTATATATAATTAAGTAGAAAAAATTAGGATTTTAGGATTAAAATTTGTTGGGTGTGTGTAGAAGTGCGAGAGACACACGAGAAGCACACACAAGGAGCACAAATGCAGCAAGACACACGGAGAAGACGATGGTTGAAATAGCTCTCTCTATTGATGATGAATTGAATTGAAGTAAGTCTATCACGAGGAAATGACATTTATTTGGGTTAGCTTTAGTTTAGTTTCCCTACATCTTTTAAAAACATTTTGCAACTGTCTCAAGTGATGGTCCAAACAATCCAAAGGGGTCTCTTTGTGAGATCCTAAAAATGAAGAAAAGTCATCCATGAAAATTCTGAGTGTTTCTAGCAATAAGGGTCCAAAAATGAAGTTGATAGTCCTATTAAAGGTGGCTAGAGCATTTCTGAGTCCAAATGGCATGCGTATGTACTTAGCAGGTGTCCCACCAAATGTTGATATTGTTGAAAAAGGTTTATGCTAAGGAAAGAGGCATTGATTGATACCTTTACTCCTACATGCTGAATGATTACTATTCCTAGCATCTATGCACTAGCAGCTCATCATGGTTGGAATGTACATCAATTCGACATTAAAGCTGCATTTCTAAATGGTGACTTGCATGAAGAAGTGTATGGTTTTCAACCCCTTGGCTTTGTGCAGAAAAGGCATGAAAACCAAGTGTACAGGTTGAAAAAGGCATTATATGGTTTGAAGCAAGCGCCATGTACTTGGTATGAAAAAATACACTTGGTACATCTAATCTATCAGATTGATAATTAAATGTGTATTAATCCACCATTATATGCACTTGTGGGGCGATTGAGGTACGGTGTCATTGACACAAGTCCCTAAGACTTCACAACTTAGGTACAAATCGTGTTTGGTTGTCCTACTATCAATGTACCAAACATCTATCTACTACAGACATACATTGTTCATGTGAAGATGGGTCAAGCCTACAAACAGTAGAAAATGCCCATTCTTCATTTTGCATAGGATTAGTGGACTCTGTTTTGGGTGTAGAGGCCTCTGCAACAACCATTCCAACCTCTTTCTTCCTTGCCTCTTTACTAGCTAGTTTTGGATAGATCTTTGTGACATGATCATTTCCTTTACAATGTTTGCAAAACAATTTTTGCTTTTCTATTTTCTTCTCATCTCTGTCTTCCCTCTTTGATTGTGCAGAATTAGCAGATTTTTGCTTACTAGTAGAAGAGCTCCATTTACCTTTGCCCTTCTGTCTAACCATGAAAGCTTGATTTGCAACACACATAATGGACCTGTTCTACCTAGACTGATCTTCCTACAATAGAACAAAGGCTTAACTCCTAAAATGTTAAGGCATTTGGATTGCACAATAGAAGAGTAGAAGCAAAAATTTGATATGAATCGGGAAGGCAATTCAGAACAGTCTGCATAAGTGAACTTTGAGGCAAGACTTTATCAGCAAAAATCAAATGTTCCTTCAAATCTTCGATCTATGTTAGAAAACTATCCATGGAATCTCCTTCATTCATGTGTTCACTCTCCAATTGTTTTTGGAGGTAAGCAACACGAGCCTCATTCCTTTCCTGGTATAGAGTGGTAAGTGTATCCCAAGCATCCTTAACTATTCTATAAGAGCAAATCTGAAGAATAATGGCACATTTGACAGACAAGGCTAAATCAATGCATGTGCTTGAGCATCTCTGCCATCCCAATGAATTTGCTCTATAGTAGGTGCAGCAGGAACCACAACATGAACAGGAATATGAAGAATATCACCATCTTCAATGCCATCTATATCACCTTCAACAACTATGTTTGCAGGTGAAATAGGGTGTTTTTCAACACCCTGCATAATATTCCATAGTCCTTTTGCAACTAATACATGACACATCATATAAGTTCATAATGGGTAATTGATACTGTCCAACTTATCCTCAACAACCAACATACATAATACATCACTGCTTTTAGCCATGGCCACTGACTAAAATACCATGATGCAAAAAAATGATTGTATCTGAAAAAGTTGAACAGAACTACCCTGACGAGTTCCACTAAACCTATAGCAGACTTTGAGGTGTTTATAGTCGTGAACCAAAACTTGTATATATCTTTGGCACAAAAAGACAAAATTGCTTGCACAAGCACTACAATAGTGCATTCGAAGGCCTAGATGAGCTCAGATCGTAATTTTTGCACCACAAAGTGAATCCTTTTTTATCTCCTAATCACCTTGAGTACGCTCACCAAATTTATGTAATTTTGAGATTGTGACCGGAGGGGTATCATTGACACCCTAGATGAAGCCACGACCTACTTTGATACCAATTGTTGGAGATCAAAGAAGAAATTGATCACTTGATAGAAGGAGGATTTATCTATGAAATTTAACATACCAAATAGGTGTCCCCATTGTGAATCTTTGCATTTCGTGTGATGCCTTTTGGGCTCACCAATGCGCTTGCTACATTTTAAAGGTTTATGTATCACATGCTCAAGGAATTCTTACAAAAGAATTTAGAGGTCTATGTTAACAATTTGTGCACTCATTCCAACATGAGACAAACACATATCCCTAAATTGAAACAAATCTTTGACAAATGTACAGAATACTAGCTATGCTTGAATCCAAAAAAGTGTGTTTTCATGGTCAGACAAGGAAAGATTCTAAGACACATAGTGCCAAAGAATGGGATATCAATTGATGAAGATAAGTTTAGAGCCATCTTAGAGCTACCCAGAACAAAGAATATCAAGGAAGTACACGAGTTTGTGGTCATTCTGGATATTACCAATGCTTTATCCACATGTATGTGATAATTGCAAAGCCCCTATATAGCCTTCTGACTAATTTTGAGTTGGAATGAAGAGTGCAAAAATTCTTTCAATGAGGTTAAACAATGATTGTGTTCCGAACTAATTTTAACCACACCAAATTGGAGTAAGCCATTACATGTTCATGTGGATGCTTCCAATTATGCTAATAGGTATGTGATGGCACAACCTACGGGTGAAGGTGACATCGATCTTTCCATTGCTTATGCAAGTAGACTTGAATGTTGCATAACAAAATTACACCACCATAGAGAGAGAAGGATTGGACATGGTGTATGCAGTTAAGAAATTCAGACATTATTTGCTTTCAAATAAGTTAAAGTCTTTTACAAATCACTAGGCATTACTCTACCTTGTGAACAAACCTTGCCACACAGGTAGGTTAGTAAGATGGTTTCTCTTACTAATGGAATATGATTTCGAAGTGGTGGTCAAAACAGGAAAGAAACCTTAGGGCAAATCACCTTTCCAGACTCACTTCAACAGAGTTCCTTGCAAGGAATATCAGATGAACTTTGTGATGCTTACCTATTCAACCAAGAAGTAGTGCCTAATTGGGCTAAAATTATTGTGCCTATTCTTTGCTAAGATACCAAGCTCAACATGATGATTGAGGATGACACATATGAATTTTTCATTTCTTTGACATGTATAGTGGTCATGCTGATGTCAGGGACACTTTAGTGAGCTTTACTAGATTCATCTACCAAGAGTGATGGCACACTTGTTTCTTGTGAGCTCACTCATTGATGGACATTGGGTTTTTCCTTATGTACTGTTCTTTATATATTGCACTAGTATTGTTGTATTAGGTCATTCTTGTTTATTCCTTTTAATGTAATAGAAGAAGAAGAAGAAGAAGAAGAAGAAGAAGAAGAAGAAGGAGAAGAAGAAGAAGAAGATCATTCTTCCTTGCCTCAATCTATGTGTGTGCTCCTCTTTGAGTATGAGAGTGTGTGAGTGAGCTCTCTTCCCTATCTCCTTCCTTGTGACATGATATCAAAGCCAGTGTGGCTGTAGAGAGCTCGTGGAGAATGTTGATAGTGAAAATTACAAAGAACTCATGGAGAAAACGCGATTCACAAACAACCTTAGATTGATATGAAAATTGGTGTGAAGGTAGAAGGCATCAAAATGTTTTCGAGAGTTATCCCTTTCGAGTCACTTGTTCTATTTAGATTTCTATTTCAAAGCCATCTCGACCTCTCTTTCAAGCCTACAAGGTGGGTCCCAGTGTCTTATGTGGAATCAATCCACAGAAGGAAGTAATCCCAATGCTTTACGGAAAGTTTCAAACCTTTCCTTAGGTAGAGCCTTTGTGAAAAAGTCTGCAATGGTCTCCTATGTGGGCATGTATGCCAAATTAATCTCTCCAGTAGAGAACTTCTCCCTGACATAATGATAGTGCACCTCAATGTGCTTAGTGCAAGCATGGAACACAGGGTTCCTTGCAACTGCCAATGCACTCTGCCTATCAATGAAGATGGTGGTGGTGGTAGAAGACTGACCAACACCCAAATCATCCATAAGGCATTTGAGCCACACACACTCAACAATTGCTGTGAAAGCTGCCCTATACTCAGCCTCACAACTAGAAGTGGCTGTAATAGGTTGCTTCTTGCTAAACCAAGATATGCATGAGCTACCAAGCATGAAGCAAAAGCCACTAGTGGACACATGATTGACATAGAAACCAGCCCAGTCAAAGTAAAAAAAAGCATGTAAATCTGGTGTTAGTGATCCCCCCTTGGGATAAAACAATCCAAGGAGCCGAGTGCCACTCAAGCAACAAAAGATGTGCTTGATTTCCTACCAATGCTTGATACCTATGCAATGCATAAACTTGCTCATTTATGAGACAAAAAGCTGAATATCTAGCCAGGTAATGCATAAGTAAATCAAACATCCAATAGCCTCCTGACAGAGAACATCATCAAATGCATCTCTAGATCATGAAGACTCAATCGTAAACCTGTCTCCATAGGATTGGCAATAGGTTTACAGTCTTCAGGGCCAAAATGTTGCAATAATGTGTCAATATATTTTCTTTGACACAAAGCTATTTTGCCATCAACTTGCATAAACTAAATGACCAAATAATGATGCAAATGCCCCAAATCTGACATCTCAAATGAGGCATGCAAATCAGCCTTAAAATCAGCAATATGCTTTTCATGAAGATTAATGAGTAGCATGTCATCAACATAGACAACAATGATCAGAAGCACATCATTTGCACACTTAACATATAAGGTGCTCTTAGTTGGACTATTCTCAAAACCATGTGCAATCAAGTAGGCATGTATCTTTTCATACCAAGCATATGGTGCTTCCTTCAAGCCAAATAATGCTTTTTCTCACCTGCACACTTGGTTTTCATGCCCTTTTTGCACAAAGCCATGGGGTTGAGAAACATACGCTTCTTCATGCAAGTCAATATTTAGAAATGCATTTTTAATGTCCAATTGATATACATTCCAATCATGATGAGCTGCAAGTGCACATATGCTACAAACAATAGTCATTCGACATGTAGGAGCAAAGGTCTCATTAAAATCAATGCCTCTTTCCTGAGGATCACTCTTTGCAAGAAGCCTAGCCTTATACCGATCAATTGTTCCATCAATCTTATGCTTCAACTTGTATACTCGCATAGTGCCAATGGCCTTCTTGCCAGGAGGCAAGTCACATAAAGAACAGGTACCATTTTTCATGATAGCATCATATTCTAATTGCATATCAGCCATCCAATTTTGTGAATTTTTTGCTTCATCAAGCAAAATTGGCTCATTATCATCTCAAAGACTCGAGGCAGCCATAACATAGCAATGTGATGCAAAAGAAGCATTATGAGAGCTTGAACGAGTATGATATGATAGAGGTGCATCTAATTTTCTATCATGAAAAGTCTGCACCAACGATTGTGGCATAGTTTTTGCCTCCTCAATATCAGGTCTCTTATCAACAAGTGCATCATGTAAATATGCATTAGAAATTGAATGATCTACAACATCACATGAAACTTATAAAGGTTGAGAAGTTGCCTCATTAGGACCAGCACTAGACTATCCACCTATAAAAAGAGGCAACAAACTATCATACATGTCTTTGGAGCTAATTGATGTCTCCTTAGTACATGAAGTAATGGCTAACAAAATGCGTTTAGTCTATTGATGATATAGACAATAGCCTTTGCTTTTAAAACTGTACCCAACAAAAATACATTTCACTACTTTATCATCCAATTTCTTGCGTTGTTGTTCAAGCACTAATGCATATGCTAGACAACCAAAAACACACAGGTGAGCAATAGATGGCTTATGACCATGCCAAGACTCATATGGAGTGATAAAGTGCAATGCTTTAGTGGGACACCTATTAAGTACATATGCTGCACACATATAAGGCTCAAGCTAGAAACTATGTGGTAAAGCCTGACTCTTGACCATACACCTCACCATCTTTATGAGTGACCTGTTCTTCCTTTCATCAACTCAATTCTGTTGAGATTTATACGACACTATACACTGATGTTTTACCCCACATTTAACGAGAATTGCATAAAAATTAGAAGACATATATTCCCCCCCTTATTCAGAATTGAGGGTTCCCATTTTACATGTTGACATATTTTCAACCAAAACCAAAAACTGTTTGAATCACATAAAGTCTTCGGACTTTGGTTTCAATGGATATACCCATGCATGCCTCAAAAAATCATCAATGAAAGTCACAAAGTCAAGATATGTCCCAAAAGAGGGTGTCTGCATAGGATCACAAACATCACTATGAACAAGTTGCAATTTTTGAGTAGCTCGAACTGAACCATCTTTTGGGAAGGAGGAACACTGCATATTACCCAAAATACAACCTTCATAGACATGTTTACCAGGTGTCTCAAGTTTGGGCAAAGAGGACACCATTTCAAATTTTTGCAGGCATACCAAACTAGCGAAATTGAGATGATCAAAGCATGCATGCCGAAGCTTTGCATATGACATAGCCTGAGAATCTTGAACTGCACATGCTAAATCATTCACAGATTTTTCATAATATATGAGCTTATACATCCCATGACATAAAATGCGAGAAGTAATAATGATGTCACCATTTGACAGATCATGAACAATACATCTCTCATAAAAAAACTTCACAACCAAGATGATCTTGTTTAATGCTAAAACTGATAATATATTTTTCTTGATCCTTGGAAAAAATAAAGCATTTGACAATATAAAAGAACTACCATCAATAGTAGTCAGAATGATCTTACTAACTCCCATGATAGGATAAGAGGAGTTGTTGGTGCATATGACAATATTCCCTATAGGGGCAGGCTCAACTGAAGTGAAGAAACTATGCTGCGAGGTAATATGTTTTGTTGCCCCACTATCAAAGTACCAAACATGTGAGTCTACTATAGACTTACACTGTTCATCACTGTTCATGAAAAGATGGGTCATAACTACAAACAATAATAAATGCCCATTCTTTGTTCTACACAAGATTAGCAGGATTTCTTTTGGGTTTCGAGGCTTCTACAACAACCATTCGAGCCTCTTTCTTCTTTGCCTCTTTTGTAACCAGTTTTGGACAACTTTTTATGACATGATCATTTCCTTTATAGTACTTGCAAAACAATTTTTGCTTTTTTGTTTTCTTGTCATCTCTGTCATCCTTCTTTGATTGTGCAAAATTAGTAGAATTTTGCTTACTAATAGAAGAGCTCCATTTACCTTTGCCCTTCTGACTAGCTAGGAAAGCTTGATTTACAACATGCATAATGGACCTATTCTTCCTAGATTGATCTTCTTGCAATATAACACAGACTAAATCCTCAAATGTTAAGGCATTTGGATTGCCTTTCATCATCAATCGAAGAGTGGAAGCAAAAATCTGATATGAATCTGGAAGACCAATTAGAATAGTCTGCAAAAGTGAACTGTCAAGAAAGACTTCATCAACAGAAATCAAATGCTCCTTCAAATCTTTGATCTTTGGCAAAAAACTATCCATGGAATCTCCTTCATTCATGTGCTCACTCTCCAACTATTTTTTGAGGTAAGCAACAGGAGCCTCATTTCTTGCAGGGTATAAAATGGTAAGTGTATCCCAAGCATCCTTTGTTGTTATGCAAGAGTGAATCTGAGGAATTATGGCATGTTTAACAAACAAGGCTATTAATGCATGTGCCTAAGCATCTCTTCCATCCCAATGAAGTTGCTCTGCAATAGGTGCAACAAGAATTGCAACACGAAGAGGAACCTAAAGAAGATCACCATCTTCAATGTGGTCTACATCACCTTCGACAACTGTGTTTGTAGGTGCAATACAATGTTTCTCAACACCCTACACAATATTCCACAGTCCTTTTGCAACCAATACATGATGCATCATATAAGCCTAGTGTCACTTTAACACAATGGTGAGTACCAATGTGAGGAGTTGCACCTCATAAATGTCAATCCGTGGCGACATGAGGACTTGTATGAAGACCAAGAGCAAGTGAAGTGCACAAGTGTGTGAGTGAAAGCACAAAAGCATGCACACACATACACACACACATGCACAAGGCAAGAGCAAAGAGTGGAACAATGGAAGGACTTTGATTACAAAAGAACTCTAGTACAGAAGCTCAAATCTACAACAAGCTAACCCCTAAAATGAGCTCTCCAGCCCTTTTTATATTTTTTTCAGTGGTTTTGGCCGTGTCCAGACCTAGTGTCCAGTCTAGTTAAAAATTAGGTTCCAGGGCTTATTTGGGGGATCAAACGGAGTCTAAAAATTATGAAAATTGGTAGGATGATACTTCTAACTGAATCTCAAGGAATCCTTGCAAAAATGGAAAATGGTATTTACAATGGTTTTTAGTGATGAAAATCACTATTTTTATAGGGATTTCTTCTGAAAATTTGACATGTGCTTCTTAGAGCTCCCTACATGCTCCTTATTCTTGTGTGTCCAGTTCCTTGATGTGCTTCCATGCTTGTGCTTGTCTTTGAGTGTCAACACTCCCCCCCTCTCGAGTCTGTCGTCCCTGACAAACCCTTGTTGGAGTGGTTGTTCCATGTAGTACTTGAGAGGTAGTGTTCTTCATGTATTTCAATAGGAGCAGTCCATCTTCCAAATGTAGCTTGGTCAATTGTTTGGTTCTTCAATTTTCCACTATGAGCATATGCAAGAGTTGGTCCCATCATATGTACTTCTTCCTTGGGTTTGAGCTGGAGGGAGAATTTGTTGCTTTCACAGATTTCTAGTTGCTCCAAAGAGGTTGTCAATGTTGATCTTGAGCAGTTGTCGAGTATGAATTGCTTTATAGGTATTGATGTTGTACCCTAGATATCCCCTGAATCTTTGAAACATGAGTTCCATAGTCTGATGTCAAGTACGTGTGGCCCAAAATGACTGATGGGTAAGTGCATTAGTGCATGGGTTGAAAAAATTATGTGCCTTGTGCACGGCCTTGTAATGTAGCCCTATGAATGCATACTTGGGGAATGCATTGGAAGAAGTATAGTGCAAGAAATTGGGTCTTGAGTTAAGTGCTCATGGGTATGTTGATGAAGAGGTTTCCTAATCTATCATGGTTATAGTGTTGTCGAAGTGTGCTTACCATGGTGAAAGGTCAGTCGGTGTTTATCTCTTCGTGTTGTACTCCCATCATGGTAATTGACCATTAACTTGTCTTACTATTGAGGGATGTCCTTGTTGATGGTTCACATTGGGGATTCTTCAAACACACAATCCCATTCTTTCTCTCTTCTTCTTCTTCTTCCTTTTTTTTTAATTTTTTTGGAAAAAGGTCACAAAACAATAAGAAAGATGTTAGCATTAAAAATATTTTACATGTGTTCAATGTGTCGCATGTGCCTGGGATTCTCAATTGTGTCTATGCATGGCCGTGTAATGTGGCCCTCTATTGATGCATACTTTGGAAGTGCATGACCGAAATGGTGCAAAAGACAAGGTTATGCCAAAGGCGCATGGTTGTTGTATGTCGAGGCTTTCAATGCTCTTGGCAAATGTTGATGCAGCCTTTGTTGGAGGCATCCATTGGATCCCAAAATGACAACTGACTTTTCGTCCTGATAGGGATCCATATGAGAAGTATGTGTGGCTGTGTACAATTCACTTTGGAGTTTTTCATCTTTGAGTGGTTGCTTAAATTCTATAGCCCTTGCAGTTGGTGCTTTGGTTCTGTGGATGCTACTGGTGCTTTTGGCTTCCAAACCCATATTTTTGATGCTTGTCATCTCATTATTGTCGACGAGGGGAGTTGATCTGCTTTGGTTCTTTGTGCCTGGTTCTGACCCTTGCTTCTCCTTGGCTTCTTTGTTGAGACTTTTCTTGTGAGGGAATCAGTGGTGTTTGTGCATGGAAGAGTGCCTTGGGTACCCACATGTGTAATTGTCTTTGTTGAGCTGCAACTAATTTCTTAGGCACCCAAATTTGTATGTTATTATGGTCGGCCTTCATCGATTGCTTTGGTACCCAAATTTGTCGAAAACCTTGGGATTTATCTTGTCCTTGTTTCCTGGTGCCTCTTTTAGCATGGTTGTCTTGTTTTGATGGGAATGGTTGTGGCAGAGCTGGTTGCTCTCCTTTTTGTACCCAAATCTGTTTCATGTCCTTAGCTTCTTTGTTCTTGCACTTGGTTTGTCTATTTGATGTAGCTGTGCTCATGTACTGTTTTACTTGCCTCTTTGGTTGAATTGTTGTGGCTATAGTAATCTTCAAAAAAGAAGAGGGGTCCTCTCTCATTTGAGACCATTCTTTCATGATTGAGTCCTTCTGGATCATAGCTTTCTTGACACATACAACCTCTTCTTCGCTCAGATTGGACCTAGAGGAACTAAGAGAATGCATGCTACTTGGATTTGTGCTCATGCAATTCTCTAACTCTAATGTGATGCATTGTTCATGTACCCAAACCTGAAGAAGTTGTCATTTAAGGTTTAAGTTGACTGCATGGTCATAGATCTAGTCTTGACCCAAGACAAGTGGTTCGGTAAGGTCCTCATCTTTACACACTAGCATCTTGAATCTCATTGGAACATCTCGAAGATAGATGGGAAGCTCTACCTCACCCAAACAAGGGGTTTCCACACCTCCCAATCCTATGAGATAGGCTTCAATGGAATTTATGTTCAATTGTAGATCTTGATAGTATGAATGTCTAACCACACTATTTGCTGCTCCTGAGTCAATTAATGCTCTCATAGTCCTTACATTCTTCCCTTGTCCTAATGTGATGGTCACAAAGGGGTGTTGGTCAATTATTCGAGAAGCAATTTTGCTTGATGTTTGACACATGGTCATGTGGTATCTTGCGGCCTCACGATTGACATCTATGCCTAAGAACCTTAACTTATTTTGCCCAATGCGCTCTCTAGCCTCTGCCTGTGCCTTTTCCCAAACCCTTAACTCTTCTTCTTTTCGCTTCTTAGCAGTATTGAGTTTCATTAGCATATCTCTATAAGAGGTTCTTGATACAACTTGAATCGACATCCACTGATATAGTTTGGCAGGATATCACCTTCTAGTGTGGCCAATTGAACTACACCACTAATGGAAATTCTATTAATGATCACGGGTCCATATCCTCTTTTTTCCAATTTACGGGCATGTTGCTTTAGTGTATAAACCAACACTAGGTCTCCCTCTTTCAGTCCTTTATCCTTAATGTGTGCATTGAAGTATGCCTTTTGCCTTTTCTTTGCAGCATAGATGCTTGCAACCGCTCGTAGCCTTGTCTCACCTAAGTGTTCTAGATCAAAGATCCTAGAGGATAACTCGTGTCCATTCCACTCATGCTCTTGTGCTACTTTTAAAGTTGGGATTAGGAATTCCAATGGTAGCACAACATTCTATCCGAAGACCATCTGAAATGGGGTGGCATTGAGTACCATTTTATAGGCAACTCGATAAGCCCAAACAACATGATGAAGTTGTTTGTCCCAATCAGAGCATTTATTATTTACCAATTTTGTCAATACATTACATAGGATCTTGTTTGTGCTCTCAACTTGTCCATTAGCCTGTGGATGATAGGGGGCAGTCTTCTTATGAATCACTAAGAATTCTTGAAGAAGGTTTTCAATGACTTCATTGAAGAAGTGTGTGCCTCTATCACTCACTAACTCTATTGGTAATCCGTATCTTAGCTGTCGTTTGAGCATCATTCTTTGTTGTGCCTTTGACTTCCACCCACTTGGTAAGGTAATCTGTGGCTACAATAATATTCTCTGCATGGGAGTTTCTAGCTGGGGGGGTTAATAGGACCTACAAAGTTGATACCCCACTTTGAGAATGCACGTCCTCCCATCATTGTCCTCAGAGGCATCTCATCTTTTCTTTTCGGATACTGTGCATGTTGGCATGTATCACATTTCTTCACATAGGTATGTGCATCCATATGAAAGTAGGCCACCAAAGTCCTGAGAATAGAATGGTCTTAATTACTTGGCCAGGGCCGAAGTGTATAAGTTGTCTTCTACTAAGGCATAGTCTATAGCCTCTTGTTCCATGCTTCGTTTTCTTGCTAGACTTGCCTCGTTGGGTAGCATTCTTGTTATCAAAAATTTTGTCAATGGAGCGCTCCAATATGGAATTAACGACACATGATAAAGGGTAGCATGCTCCACTGGGGGTTTTTCCTGGCACACTGGACAATTCTTAATCCACTCATGTATTTCTTTATCCATACTAGGCCAATACACTCCTAAACATTTTAGATTTTGCAGTGTTCGTAGTTTAGAATGGTGACTCCCTAGCAATCCTTCATGGGCTTATTTCAACCAACTACTATGTTCATCGTCCTCGACACAACAAGCTAGAACACCTTTCGTATCTTGTTTGTACATGCTTCTTGCCAATATTTGATAGTTTTGTGATCTTACAATTTCATCCTTGCTTGTCTTCACATTCCTATTTGCAAGTCCATAGGTTAGGACAGGTACCAACTTATTTTCCCATTTAGGAACAACTTCTAGATTGAATAGATATGCGTCCAACAATTCATCAAACACTCCCTGCGGTGGCTCTCCTGAAGTGATGCGAGAAAGGTGATCCGCTCTAAGGTGAGTCTTACCTTTCCTAACAACCACTTCAAAATTGTATTCCATTAGTAAGAGATACCATCTTACTAAGCATCCAATATTGCAAGGTTTATTGACCAAATATAATAAGGCTTGATGATGAGTGAAAAACTTAAACTTGTTGGCCAATAGATAGTGTCTGAACTTCTTTACATCATATACCATGCCTAAAACTTCCCTCTCAGTTGTTGTATAATTTCGTTCTACTGCGTTTAGTTGTCTGCTCGCATATGCTATAGGCAAATCTAGGTTGCCTTCACCTGTGGGTTGTGCTAGCACACAGCCTATTGCATGATTGGATGCATCTACATGGACATGGAATGGTTTAGTCCAATCAAGAGTGGTCAATATTGGTGCTGTGCACAAGTGTCTCCTTAGCTCATTGAAGGACCTCACATTCATCGTTCCACTCAAAATTTGTCAACAAAGCATAAAGAGGTTTAGCTATGATCGCATACATGTGGATAAACCTGCGATAATATCCACAGTGACCCATAAAGGCTTGGACCTCTTTAACATTCTTTGGCCTTGGTAACTAGGCTATGGCTCTTACTTTGTCTTCATCTGTTGATATTCCATTCTTAGAAACAATATGACCTAAGATTTTACCTTGATGTACCATGAACACTCACTTTTCTAGGTTCAGACACACTCGATATTCTCTACACTTGTTGAAGATCTATCTGAGCTCAGGGATGTGGTATTTTCTTTGTTGGGAATGAGCACATAAATCATCCACATATACTTCTAAGCTCTTTCAAAAGAAATCTTTGAAGACATGACACATGAGCCTTTGAAATGTTGCAGATGCATTGGTGAGCCATCTTCATGATGCTGGAGATGCATTTGATGCTGTTCTCTATCAGCCGACTATTGGATGCTTGATTTACTTATGCATTACTTGGTCAGATATTCAGTTTGCTGTCTCATAGCTGAGCAAGTTTATGCATTGCCCAAGATTCAAGCATTGGCAGGTAGTTAAGTGCATCTTTTGCTACTTGAGTGGTACCCGACTACTTGGTTTGTTTTGTCCCAAGGGGGAAGCACTACCGCCAGATTTTCATGATTTTTTTGACTCTGATTGGGCTAGTTGCTATGACACGTGTGTCCACTAGTGGCTTTTGCTTCATGCTTGGTAGCTCATGTATATCTTGGTTGAGCAAGAAGCAACCTATTGTGGCCACTTCCAATTGTCAGGCTAAGTATAGGGAAGCTTTCACAGTGACTGTTGAGTGTGTGTGGCTGAGACGCCTTATGGCTGATTTGGGTGTTGGTCAGTCTTCTGCCACCACCATCTTCACTGACTTTTAGAGAACATTGGCACTTGCGAGGAACCCTGTGTTCCATGCCCGCACTAAGAACATTGAGGTGCATTACCATTATGTCATGGAGAGGTTCTCTGCTGGGGAGCTCAGCTTGGCATATGTGCCCCCGCAGGAGAACATTGCAGACCTTTTCATGAAGGCTCTGCCTAGGGAGAAGTTTGAAGCTTTCCGCAAAGCTTTGGGCTTACTTCCTTTTGTGGAGTCATTTCCACATAGCTTGGCACTCCCTTATACATGAGTGCCAGCTCCTTGTTCACCGCATCACTCCCAGGGGAGATTTGTTGATATATTTAGGTAGTGATGTGTGTTAACACACTAGGACCACTGGGGCACTTTTTTCCCTCTTTAGGAGGTTTTTTCCCTAGCATGTATATATGCCTATTGCCCTAACGGGCTACTTATCTTTGTACATTCTCTAGTAATACATTCAGTATTGTGTGTTGTGCTCCAAGCTTCTTCTTCTTCCTTGTGCTATTCATGTGCTTCCGCAGACATCTAACTCTAATAGGAATTATAAAGAATGGTATGTACAATGTAGTGGAGTGATGAAAATCACTATTAGATAATTGTTTAATTTGAAAAAAAGGAATTTCTTGAACTATTTGTCAGATCTTCATTGACTTCGTTGTTAACTTGGTCCTGCTTGCCCTTCTCTCTATTCAAATTCTCTTTCACTCATTTGCATCATGCTCCCTTGTCTTGATAAGCCTCCTGGACCTTTTTTTCTATTGCCAACACCCCCCCCTCTCATGTCTGTCATCCCTGATAAACCCTTGTTGTGGTGAGCGTAGGATGTAGTATTGGACAATGCCAGTTGCTAGTTCATGTTCATGGAGAAGAAAACCGCATGCTAGGTCTATCATCAAAGGTTCCCAGTCTAGTGGACTTGGAATGCCAGATGAGGCATACATAACTGTTTTGCATGGAGGGCCTGTTCAACCACAAGAAGGCGTAGAAGATGTGTCAGTCTTGAAATAAATATTTTTGAGTGGCATTCCCAAAATTTGGTTGAGAACATCTCCTCAAAGGTATGCTTGTAGCATGCAGGCATGTGCTTGATCTAGTGTGCGATGCATAAATAGTGTTGATGGAGGGAGTCTTACTCATATTACAGGCCAAGTTGAAATTACCTTCATTGAATCCTAGATCTCATATGTAAAGAGCCTTGATGTTTCTGACTGTATTGAAGATGGCGGTCATGAGCTCAAATATTTTTGTACACATCTTTGCAACAATATCTCATACATTCTTGAATCTGGGGGTCTAGTGCCATATTGTAGAGATCATATAAGCCATTGTAGGTGTCCCCTTTGACAAAGAGAAATAAGGGTAATTAATCCAGTCAAAGCACCCTTTAGTAGTATTTACCTTGATTGCGAATTCTAGCCATGGCCTAAAGGGGGGTACTGGGTAGTACCATGGATTTTATTTTATGTAGAAGGGTGAATTGGACCAGGTGTGCATCATTTGTGGATATCTCTCTAGTAATCTTGTGTGCCTAGTTTGGTTGAAAGATTGTGACTTTTTTGGTTGACTCTAGCAGGTCATTTGGCTCAAACTAACTTGCAAAGTTGATTCTTATTCTGTTACCCTTTTGATCTCTGCCTTGTAGTCTATGAGAAGTACAAAATATGGTACATACTATAACTCAGATGTAGTGATAAGCTATCAATGGGACATATGTTAGAAGTACTCTGACTTGAGTACCTTGTCCTCTAGATTTGATAGTGATTGAATTTGAATAGCCACCTGGTCATCATGCGCTCTACTTAGCTCTTCAACCTACTTTAGCCATTGAGGTACCTTGGTCTTGAATGTGTCTTGACCTTCATCTTCCACATGGCCTCTTGGTACTAGTTATGCTCATATGTGTCTTCAAATGTCTCTTCTATTGGAATCTCCACTAGCTCTTTAGGTTTTGGTTCTACTGGCAGTGAGGGAGGTTGTTCATAATGCGCTAGCTTGGCATGTAATTCATCTATTTTCTTTTGAAGATTCTCAACTTCTTTAGTGTCTTGTGGAGGGGGAGTAGCTGTAGATACTTGTGTACTAGTGGTGTTGATTTGCTTCTTTATCTACTCACATTATTCTTTTACATATGACTCTAGGAAATCTACATGTTCTTCTATTAATATTATGATGTGTTTAGAGGGAACCGCTTGAAATTTGATCAAACTAATATTAGATCTGGGTGTTCCTTCCATGGCCGCTTCCAAGTTGACTTGGTTCTACTGTTGGAGCCTTTTGTTCTCCTCCATCGCTGATGACGTGTATCTTCTTAAAATGCCCATATTTCTCTCTAACTTTGCATTCCCGTCCATTTGCAAATGCAGCATGGTCTCTAAGTTCTTGACTACTTCAATATCTGTATCTTGCAATTGTGAACTGAGCTAGTTGTGTGCTTGCTAGAGTGTAGCATACTTGATTTGTATTCTGTGATTGTCTTCTTCTAGTGGTTTCACCTTGTTGTGTATGCATTGTGATTCTGCGTGGATTGCAACATTTTGAGCTTTCAATTGTTGATAATCATGTTGTAGTTGATTAGCACACTGAATCATAGTATTAATTATAGAATTTATAGATGTAAATGTAATAGTTATCGATGAGAATATAGGGGGAATGGGATTGGGCAGTGTGAATGTAGTGCATGATGGTGCAATGAATGTTGGTGATGTTGGTGGAGGGGGAATGGGAGATTGTGGAAGTGTGGGTAGAGAGATGTCCATCGAGTCAGACACTATTGTGCATATGCATTCTACCATGAAAATGGGGATGGTAGGTGAAGATGTGGTGGCCATGTAAAGTGATGTTGTTACAATTGTGCATGGTCCTAATCAAAATGTTATGGGAGTGCAAGTGAAACCTTCCATGAATGAAACCCAATAAGGTGATACAGTGGTGGAAATTGTTATGGGTTGGAAAATGGAAGAAAATGAGGGAAAAAAGGGATCCTTGGTGAGAGGAACGAGTGTGGGGATTTATAGGGAAACCGATACTATGGAAAATGGTTTTTGGGTGGCTTGCTACATTGGGTATCATTGGGTGTGGTCAATGACATGGTCTAGGAGTTTGGTAGATGTATTGTATAGTGGGTTAGTGATGGCAAAAAAGAGTGTTTTTTGGGAAGTGGATGCTCAAAGACTGAAGGATGTGGTGGTTGCAATGGGTTTGATATGGGGCAGGAAATTGGGAGGAGTATGAAAGATGGGTTCAATGGTTTTACTGGTGGCAATGGTTTTGATGGTGGTATGTACATTAGTATTGGTGGGAGGAGATGGAGGTTACAGAGGGGAGATTGGAGATGTTTGAACAAAGGTCTCAAGTATTAGATCAATGGTAGCGGTTGAGGGTGCTTCATGCACTATAGTCACTCCTTGTTCCTTCATGGGTATTCTTATGTTCTTACTAGTGTGTGATTGTGTCTGAATGCACCTTTGATCATAGCAAGGTGTTGGTCTCTATAACATGGTATGGAAATCCTCAGTCACTCCCAAAGTCTCTGACAAAACTTGGAGGGTCTTGATGAAATGTCAGTTCACTCCTTCCTCACTTAGAATTTTCTCAATCAATGCCTTGCCTGTGCTGAAGGAGAGATGGTGCCATTCTTGCACACTTACATTTGTGTCATACAATCTTTGTAGTTGTGCTGTATAAGCCAAAGCACCTTTAGTTTCTCTGTCTTCTTGTTGGTCATCATGTTCTTCATCATTGCATTGCTCTTCTTTTTCATCTTCTTCATCTACCAGTTGGTGTTGTTCCCCCTCATGTCGTTGCTAATCATATTCCACTTCTTCTTCAGATTCTAGGTTCAAGTCTTGAAGAATCCTCTCAAAGTCTTCATTACTAAGCTCTTCCAAGTGGATTCCTCTAGAGCATTCTAAATCAAATTGCACAGGGGTAAAAATCAGGTTGGGACTTCATCTTGGAAATCGGAGTGTGACTGGCCTCACTACCCTTTGTGGTGTAGGACTTACATCTAGGGTCAATCTGGTGCCCATGGACTGAGCACATGGTATAGACCCTTGTTGGAGAAAACCAATCACAAATTGGTTCTTATGAAAGTTAATGAAGTCAAGCAAGAGTATGGACAAAGATAAAGATAAGTTTGGTACAGATAAAGACCAAGAAGAATGAAGAGAGCAATGGATAAAAAGTATGAGACATGACTGTGCATATATTCACTTTAGAGGATCCTAATTAGTGTATTATAGTTAGGTCATCTCACATACCAAACATGTGAAAAAATCATGCTCTACTCTCATATGGACGAGCTACCATAGTGATCATACATGGACAATGCCGTCAAGCTCCAAAGGTAAGAGCTTGCACACCAAAAAATCTCTCTCAAAGAAGTTCCAAAGCAAATTGAACCTCCAAAAGCAATTAAGGTTCTTATGGTGAAAATATCATGCTCTGTGTTTTGCTGTTTTAGAGATGATAACCTTTGAATTTGAATTTTTTCTCTTCATCAAACTTGGATAACTTTTTCTTAGCTACATAATGATATAAAGAAAACCCAATCGGAGGTCTGCACCTCAAGACATACACAAAACAAGCATCTATTGTTGATTTCACCTTTGAATCCAATAAGCACAAACTAGAGAGATTAGCCAACCTTTTGAAGTGACAGCCATGAACAGAGAGAACAACAACTGGGAAACCATAATAAAATAGGTAGCTTTCATGTAATGTAAACTATGCGCTTGTATATCAAGCGACTTCCAAAAAAAGGGAGAAGATCCTAGATTCCACCATGTCTAAAAGACTAAAGCAAGGTCTACATGGTCTTTTTCATCAAGAAAACCGAAGAGGGTTATGTCCATATCATGGGGAAGACTAGTCTAGTCTACAATTCTCTCTATGGACAATCCCATCACTTCTTCCAAACCCTCTTTGTCATCACAAGTTTCTTCTTTCCTCTTAAGGACCAATATTTCACCATCTCTCTCTCTTTCACAAAGTCATGAAAAAAAAAGAAGAAGAGAAGAAAAATCATGGAGAGAAGATTTGCCTATGTCGACTATGGAGTCACTCTCTCTTTTTCGTCACTCACATAGTAAAAGAAGAACATAAACATCTTAATTTATCTTTCCACTATGCGTTCATCAAAAAGTAATAAGAGAGCAGAGAGTAGAAAGATATGGTAGAATGTCTCTCTCTCTTTCTCTCCCTCTCTCTTCTCTCTATTGGCGGGGTAGGCAGAGATGGAGAATTTGAGAGATGATGATCATAGAGAGAAAATCAAATACTCATAAAGCATGGAGAAGGAGGAGGAAGAAGGGAAAGTACCTAAAAATGTTCAAGGGGAAAAACCAAATGAGCACCATGCATGTATTTATAGCTTTTTCCTAGGTTCTCTCTCTAGAACATTAGATCCTTCTAGCCATCTTTCTATTCTAAGAGAATCTTCCTTTTTATCTTTTCTATTTTCAAAAATCATATTTTTGTTCTTTTCTAAGTTGATGAGATAATTCACCACATAAAATCCTGCTTTTCTAAATCTTGCTTTTTGCCATATGGGACATAGCTCATTTGCATTATGTAGACGTTTGAGCTCTGTTGTGAAGAAGTGATACTTGCCCTAGACATTGTTGTATTCTATCTCCGCTTCCCAAAGAAATGATCCTTCCCTAAGGGCTTCTGCCACTTCACTAAACTAGTGCAAGTTCTTACTGACTTGAGATGTATGTTCCATTGGTGGACCTTGAATTGGTATGATGTGTAAGTCCTTCATGTCCTCTGGTCATTCCTTAAGCTCATCTAATATGGGCAGACTCTCTATATCGATGGTTTGCCAGCTAATTCCTACTTGTGAACTAGTCCATGACATATCTACCATAGCACTAGTGATCGTTGTTTCTCTTGAATTTCCTAGAAGGAGAGGATCATATTATCATTGCATTGGACATGACATGATACCTTGTCCCCTTTTCAATACCAACATGATATTCATTATTGTTAGTGAGTTAGTGAGATTGAGGTGCAGTGTGAATGTGAGTGGATCTTAAGAGGTTAATAACTCCCCTAGATGCATACTTTGGATGTGCAAAGTACTCAGAATGCATCTAACCTGTTTGTGAGGGTGCTTACACTATTGGGTCAGGGGTTTTATTACAAGGTTTGACTTTCCGCATTTCTCTTATGGTACTAAATATTTTTCCTCAGAGGAAATTTAAAGGCATCAAGTGTGGCTCTACCTGAATATGCAACTTTCTAGGTACCTATCACTCTAGCACAATGGCAAGTACCAAGATGAGGAGATCCACCTCATAATTTTCAATCCGTGGAGATGTGAGGACTAGTATGAAGACTATGAGCAAGTGAAGGCACAAGTGCATGAGTGAGAAGCACAAAAACATGCACACACATACACACACACGTGCACACAAGGCAAGAACAAAGAGAGTGTTGCAGAGCAAAGAAGAGCACAAGGCAGAGAAAAAGACGGACCCCAAAATTTTTCCGATTTGGATACCTTATTTTTGTATCATAATCATTTTGTAATATATTTTTTGATGTAAACGCACTAGAGGAGTCCTCTAGATGCATCCCCACAGAAGATTAGTAGCTTACCCATGTAAATTAGTAGGAAATTAGCCTTTTAGTGAATAAAGTGCTGGTCTCTTGTGTGAAAGGACCATTTTTAGGGCACATGTATATAAGTCAATTTGTGACTCTTTGTAAGCACTTTTTGGCCATTGTGAGAATCAAGAGCACTAAAATTCGAATTTGTATCTTCCTCTCTCTGTATCATATTCTTTGTGAGCTTGTATGCATGTGTGTTGCTTGAAAAGAGTGTTAGGAAGTGTTGTCTATCCATGAGAGTGTTTGTTTGCTGTGGTTAAGGTGTGTGTGAAGTATAGGAAGTGTTGAAGTGTAGGAAGGTCATTCCTGCGACTCAGTATTTTGCTCATAACTTGAAGTAGAAGCATCAGAATTGAGTGAAAATATGTGCATCTTCTTGAGAGATTCGAAACGCATATGCTATTTGCTATATTCGGAGTTCGGAGCTGAGAGAAAAGCTCAATTTACTGTTGGCTACTGCTCCAAGTATCGTGACACCATGACTGACAGTTGAAGCTTGTTTGGATTAGTCTTTGCCTTGTTTGCACTCTTTGGGAAGCTCATTTGCATTGATCATCATTTGAATGCATGTCCTCATACACTCGGCTAGGTTTTGATACTCATCGGATTGATAAATAAAGCGTGAATCCCCACTATATGCACTTGAGGGGGATTGAGGTATAGTCTCTTTCTCCACAAGTCCCTAGGATTGTCCTTAGGTACACACGTTTTTGGCGCTGTTGCCGGGGAGTGTCGAATCAAGCCAAGGCATTCGTGTGATGGTAAGTAGCTTTTAGCATTGAAGCGAGTAGAGGAGTTGTGAATTTCTCTTCTTTGGTAAGTCACATTTATCCGCACTTATTACTTCTCACTCTTGGAGTGTGTGTAATGAGTTGTTAGTCTAGGGAAGTGAGTGGAGTGAGTAGAGTAGGAGGAGTAAGGGAGTAGGTTAGGAAGCTAGTGTAGTTATTAATCTTAGCTTTGTTGAAGTCTTTGTAGTTAGGAGAACTTTTCAAGAAAGGTATAAAACCAAAAAAATTGTCTTTTTTCAAGTTACTTGTTTGCAAAGCAAGTATCGTGAGAGCTATCTGTCGAGTATCGTGAGCTGAGATCAGGGCTTTTGAGCTGCACAGAGCGAGTCAGAGTGGTTGGAGAGTTGAAAGAGAGTTCCCAAGGTAAGCACATTCATCATTCTCTCATCTATGCCAAATAAATTAAGTGTTTCAGTAAAACGATCTGCGGCGAATATCATGGAAGCTATCCCGGGGTGAAGAAAGTTCATTTTTGAGATTCAGAGTGAGGGGAGAGGGTGGATGAGCTTTAGAAACCCTTGTATGCACTGAAAATTCAAAAAAAATTGTCAAAAAGTCAAAAAGTGTCAATATCGTGTTCTCCCGCGATCGAGTATCGTGATACCTGAGTATCGTGATCTCCTGTGGTCGAGTATCGCGATACCTGGCCTTGCTGAGTATCGTGTATCGTGGAACTCTTTTCACGATACCTGCCAAGTATCGGGTATCGTTGAATTGGGTTTGGCGATACTTGTCACATATCGTGTATCATCGAGAAGTTCTCACGATACTCGTTGGATATCGTATATTGTGTATCGTGAAAATTCAGATCGCGATACTTATTGGTGTATCGTGAAGGCAACTTTCCTGATACCTTACAAATATCGAGTATCGTCGGGAATTTTCTCGCGATACTTGTTGTGTGTCGAGTATTGTTGACATTTTCTGGTGGAGTATCATGTATCGCGTATTGCAAGATTTTTGATCGCTATACCTGTGAAGTATCGAGTATCGTGGGACACAGCAAGGTCAAGTATCATGTATCGAGTTCCTCAAGTATCGAGTATCTTCTATAACAAGTATCATGTAAGTATTGTATATCGTGTTTCCTGAAGTATTGTCTATCGAGTTTTTGCAGATATCGTGTATCGTGTCCAGTCAAGTGGTCGAGTATCGTGTATCGTTTGCTTAAGTATCAAGTATCGTGGTACCTTTCTAGTGTCAGATATCAAGTATCGTGGTATACTCTTTTGGTGTGAGATATCGTATATCGTGTTCCTCAGAGGAAGTTTTTCAGTCACTCAAGTAAATTCCATAAATTGGGACCACAGCAAGGAGCTTTGGAGGCTAGGAGTGGTTAAAACAAGAATAGAACTTTTAAGTGAATGAACCTAAGGTCTGGGAGAACCCTAGGAAGCCGAAGAAGTGTAATCTCTTCAGTGGGAAGTGTAGCCGAACCCAGTAGCCGCTCACATTATTCTGAAACCTCTAGTGAGTCAGAGGAAGAAATTCCCATGGCTTCCGAGGACATGCAGAACACTGTACCAATGATTGGCATGATCTCAATTATTGAGGGAGAATATCGGACATCTTTGGAATATGTGAACACCAACCAAAATGAGATACCTATCTACCTAGATGGTCTAAACAGATCAGTGGCCAGATTGAACAAAGCTTCAGATGCGTACATAGTGCCTAGGCTAGCAGTTAAGTATGCAGGAGGAATTTACATGCACAAGAGAGACATCGAGTATGTAGTTACGGAACACCCTGAAAGTATCAACGAACACGGGGAAGAAGATAATGCTCATAACCCTAATACAGAGGGACATGAAGAACAAGTGACCACTCCCAGAGGGAGATCTACTATTGTTAGGGTTTGGAGAGGAGACCTGGTTCCCCAAGATGAATCCTTGATGGATGTGTATTTGATCAATGGAATGGAGCATCTCCTTAGAGCCCAGTCTTCCTTATGGGAAGTAGCCCCTAACCCAGTTACTGTCTATGAGTTACAAGATCCTGAATTCCCCACCATCATCATATATTTGGACAAAAATCATAGGAGATACTGACCTCTAACAGAGTTAGAAAGAGCAGGGTTGAAGTATCAGAACATTCCGGTGTTCCCTCCTAGGGATCAAGCTACTACTTCTCAGAACCCTCAAGGAACCTTTCAAGATAATTCATATCAATAGTCAGGACAAACACAACAAACACAACAAACACAACAAACACAAATCCCGGTTAGACCCCATGTGCAGTTTGTTATGCCTGCAAATAATCCGAACTATCGGCCTCACCCACCTGTTGACCCAAGGAATAGAATCCCTGTCCCAGATAGACCACATGTGGTAAGAGGACCTGGTATACCGATAGGAAGACCAGTTTTCCGTGTGATGCCTAGACCACCTGAGGCAGGAAGAAGATTAAGACCCATCCAAGTTGCTAAATGCATGAGAAACCATTATGATGGCTCTAGTGAACCTTACAATCATATAGCAGAATTCAAGCAAGTAATCAGAGCTAAACAAGTGGAAGATTTTTTTATCCAATATGAATCCTTTGGTCTAACTCTGATAGACACGGCTTTAGCTTGGTTCCAGCCATTAGACCCAAATAATTTTCAAAACATGGAACAAGTCTATCAAGAAATGATTGAGGAATTCACTAAATCTGGGATTAAAAATAACTCTTCCTCATTGATCCATAGTTTTAAGCAGGCTCCTACAGAATCAGTGAGATTGGCAGCAAGAAGATTCAAGCAATATGTGGATAGATGTCCAATGGAAGAGAGACCCACTCAAAACAAGATGGTGTCATTGTTTTTGGAAGGATTAGTGAATGGATCATTAAGATCACTAGTGTATGTGAAAAGAGTTCAAACTTTGCAAGAATGTATGAAAGAATGTATTGACCTAAAGGACAATCTAGCAGAAGATCTGAAAATACCTCAAGGTAGTGTGAAAAGTGAAGATTCAGTCAGCAGGACATCAAACCCTAAGAACAATGTAGAGGAAATAGCCGACTTAGTAGCCAAGAAGTTGAACGTTCAAGGACAGAGGAATTACCCCAACAACCCAATGAGAGTGCCCATGCTTAGAAGATGTATGCATTATGGAGGTGATCATCCCTCTCATTTGTGCACTAGGGGTGTAGTCGCACCACTTGCTTATGCTTACAATAGACCACCTATTATGGGCCCTCTACAATATTGCAGCATAGAACAAAAGTACACAAACCACAGTACAGAAAACTGTCCTTACAATCGACAATCAAGACCAATACAACCGCTCATGAGACCTTATGGATACCGACAGAGAGATCAAGGAGGAGAAGCCTTTAGATATCCTCCATATCAGCAGCAGGCACCAGCACCACGACCCTATGCTTATCAAAGTTACACTCAACCACAACCAGTGTTAGGACAACAACCCCCCCATCCTCAAAATGTAGTCTCAGTGAAATTAGCTAGACAGGAAGAGAACCTTGAGAGAGCAATCGTTCCAGCCACGCCTTTGACTAGTAGCGAACCATATGATTCATCCTACGACCATAATCAAGGAGATTATTCCGCATATGAGAGCTCCATGATAGAATATGGACAAACATACGAAACTTACGCATATGGCATGTAAGCACTAGATACTTCTTACAGATATGAGCAGGATTATGTGTCATTGATGTACATAGCTCCCAGAGCACCCATACCCCCTCGACCTATGAACAGACCGCCTGTACCCAGAGGACCATGTTATAGATGCGGAGGTGATCATTATATCAGAGAATGTACACTACCAAACCCACCACCTCCACAGCGAGTTTGGGAAGGATATTGTAGTGATTGTGGTAAAGAACATCTTTCCAGAGATTGCCCCAAAAATCCTAACAAAGTTAACTCTAACGTGCAGATTAATGTGATAGAAGTGATAGAGTTGTCAGGGAGTGATAAGGAGTACACCGTGCCATTGAAAGCAATAACAAGAGCTAAAGCTAGAGAGACACCAGAAAAAACTGGGGAGAATGACCAAAGTGACAGAGAGGTGAACCCACCCACACCTCAAAGAGTTGAAGACTCGGAAGAGCCTGGAAAAAGTATCACAAGTAAACGAACCCAGAGATGGAAGAATCGTAGAGATAGGATAAAGGAAAACAAACTACAGCAACAGATGGAGAAGGAAAAAAACGAACAAGATCAAAAAGAAAAACAGAAACTTGAAGAAGAAAATAAAAAAGGAAAGTATAAAAAAGAAGAGGTAGGATCAGTTTTAGTAGATCCCATGCCAGAAGAGTTAACCATGTGGATACAGGCATACCAGGCACGAATCAGAGCAGGACCGACCATTGAACAACATGAAAAAGAATATCCTAGAGGTGACTTAGAGAAAGAAAGGTTGGAGATTTACAAGAAATTAATCGAAGTAGCTCAACAGACCTTAGAAAAACCTATCTGTAGATTACCCAATTCACGAATTCCCGAAGAAGAATTCCAAGAGTGTGTCATTCTTAATGACCCTAAGAAAACCAAAGAAGGTGAGACACGTAATGGAAATCACTGTGAGGAGAAAAGGGAAGGATCCATTGTTCCCGAAGTAGATGGAGAATGGCCTAAAGACTTATGGGCAAAGGTCCAAGAAGATAGATGGAAGAAAGTGGAAGGAATAGAACCACCCTTTGAAGAGTTAGAAGCAGAAGGTGAATTAGAACATTCAATATCTGAGCTGAGTTCAGAAGGATTATTACCCTTTGATCAAAGTGAAAAGGAAAATGACAGTGAAAAGGTCTTGCCCAATTACACAGGAGAATACGAACATAATTCAAAATTATACCGCATTCCCTCAATAAGAAAAAAAGAACAGAACCCATCAGTCCAAACATCGGACATCATACAACACCTTAGAAAGGTAAAAATCCCTTGCACTTTGACATTTGAAGAACTGTTGAAGGTCAAACCACATTTGAAGGAGAAATTAACCAGTCAATTGGAGATCAAGGCAAAAGAGAAGGAGATGCCTGATGAAGTAAACACAGTAAAAATCCCAATCGATAAGGTTGGAGATTTTAGTGAGGGAGATGAAGGAAACACGTGTCTTCCAATTACCTATAGGGGTTATACCACTAAAGCCATCTTGGATTCTGGAGCCGAAGTAGGAATTGCAACTAGAGAAATCTGGGAGAAATGGGGAAAACCAACTCTAAGACCAACACGCATGAAGATACAAATGGCAGACGAACACACTGAACGACCCTTGGGATTATTGGAACGGGTAATTTTTACCACTTGCGGAGTTGAATTCGAGCACACCTTAGCGATATGTCAATTTGAAAGGGCTAGCAATTATGAAATGATACTTGGAAGACCCTTCATGAGACAGCTAAAGGTAGTGCAAGATTGGGGAAAGGATGCAGTATACTTACAACATGAAGGAACCACAACAAGAATAAACCTCCACACATACACGTATCAAGATGTTCCCCCCTTGCAATGGAATCAGATTCATAAGGAGGAAGACGAGCAATCCATTCATAGTATATGTTCAAGTGATCAATCGTGGATGAACGAAGACACTCATCTATGGATATGCCAAACTGTGAAAAAGGAAGAGGATAGGAGGAAAGGATGGCACCACAGGCAAGGAGTTGCTAGATCTGTACAAGATCCAGCTTACATGCCTCAAATATTCCTAGATGAAGAATTCGAACCTCATGGTTGGATGGAGATTTTAGCCACTCTCGACGTGTGTTTAAATGAAGAAGTGATAACCATGAGTGAATGCATTGATGAGGAAGGATATGACGTTAGTCTATACATGGTAGTTCTTCAAGAGGCTGAAGAAGGGGAAGTAATTGAAAAAGAATGGAAGGAGGATTACGAGAGCATTGAAATGGAACATGAACATATGGAAACGGAAAATGAAACTCAAGGAGTAAGTGTCATACTTAATGAAATAAATCAAGAAAGGACAAAGGAAGAAGGGCTTGGATTAGATAAAGCAAAAGATGATGAAGAAAACAAGCCTCAAGACCAATTTGAAGTGCCTGCCCACTTCAAAATATATGAAGTAGAAGAGAGGAGAATTTCTAGTCAAATGCCAAAACGAGAAGCACAGCCAGGAATAGCATATGACAAAAAAGAGCAGACCAAGAAAATAGTAGTAACCTTAGAGGAAGGAGAAGAATGATGTACTTTTATAGGTCAAGATGTCTCACAGGAAGAAGAGCAAGAGTTGATACGACTCATTCGAGAATATAGGGATGTCTTTGCTTGGACATATAAGGATTTGAAAGGAGTAGATCCTTCTATATGTGCACATAGAATCCCTATGACATCTGAAGCTAAACCTTCCAAACAAAGACCTTACACATATAACGATGTTTACTCAGCGAAGATCAAAGAAGAAATAGATAAGTTGTTAGATGTTGGGTTCATTTATGAAATTGAACACACAAAATGGGTGTCACCTTTGGTGTTCGTACCAAAAAAGAATGGTAAGCTAAGGGTATGCATTAATTTGAAAAAGGTAAATGCTGCCACCATAAGAGATAGTTACCCATTACCCATCACGGATCATCTTTTGGAAAGAGTGGCACGGAAGGAAGTTTATAGTTTTTTGGATGGCTTTTCAGGGTATAATCAGGTAGCCATCGCTCCTGAGGACCAACATAAAACAGCCTTTGCAATGGAATGGGGAGTATATGCCTTTAGGGTTATGCCTTTCGGCCTAACCAATGCCCCAGCCACTTTCCAAAGATTGATGTGCCATGTATTCAAGGAGTTCCTGAGAAAGAGTATGGAGGTATACGTGGATGATTTATGCACTTATTCAGCTATACGATTAGAACATATCCCCGAACTAGGAAATATCTTTGCCAAATGTTGCCAATATAGAGTATGCCTTAATCCAGAAAAGTGTGTTTTCATGGTTCGACAAGGAAAGATATTAGGACATATTGTCTCTAAGAATGGAATCTCAACGGATGAAGACAAAATCAAAGTAATTTTGGATTTACCGAGACCAAAGACTGCTAAAGAAGTACAAGCATTTATGGGACATTGCGGATACTACCGAAGATTTATACACATGTATGCCATAATTGCTAGACCTCTTTATGCATTATTGTCTCAGTTTAATTGGACAGAAGAATCTGAAAAGGCCTTTAACGAATTAAAGAGTCGATTAAGTTCAGCCCCAATCCTTCGAGTACCAAATTGGAACAAACCATTTCACATTCACGTAGATGCTTCCAAGTTTGCCATTGGTTGCATCCTAGCTCAACCAGCAGATACAGGAAAGTTAGATCACCCTATAGCCTATGCCAGTAGACAATTGAATCAAGCAGAACGCAATTATACCATGACTAAAAGAGAAGGTCTAGGAATGGTGTACGTAGTGAAGACGTTTCGACACTACTTATTGGCAAACAAATTCAAATTCTTCATTGATCATCAAGCCCTACTGTACTTAGTCAATAAGCCTTGTAATACAGGATGATTAGTACGATGGTTTCTATTATTGATGGAATTTGATTTTGAAGTAGTTGTCAAGAAAGGGAATGCCCACATTAGAGCATATCACCTATCAAGAATGACACATGGAGAACCACCCATAGGAGTACCAGATGATCTGCTTGACACGTACCTGTTCAACCTCGAAGTATGTCCCCAATGGGCAGAAAAGTTGATCCCAATACTCACATATGGACCTAAACATGGGATCTCACCAAACCAAAATCAAGATTTATGGAAGACTAAAGACCTTCATATCATTGCTGGAAGCCTATATCACCAAGACTCAAGTGGATTACTCATGAGATGCGTGGAAGAGGAGGAACAAGAAATGTGGCTTCAAAAAGCACATGTAAATCAATGGAAAACTCATTTAAATGCAACCGGAACATGGCAAACATTGAAGAGATTAGGCATATATTGGCCAACCATGCAAAGGGACACACATAACTATGTATCAGCATGCCCAACTTGTCAAGAATGGAATCCAGAAGAGAACTCTATGTTATGCTACTCCACAGTGGCACCGAGATGGAGCATGCCTCTGGTGAAATTCTTGAAGACCCAAGAATACCCAGAAAGAGCCACTCTAGCAAGGAAACGTGCACTTATAGAACAAATCAAGGACTATGCTCTCATAGGAAAACAACTCTTTAAGCGAAGACGCGATAATCATTTACGAATGTGCATTCATGAAGACGAGTATCTTGCTGTTCTAGAGATGGCACATACAGGAGCTGCACGAGGACATTTCTCTGCAGATAAAACTGCAAATATGATTCTTTTTGCAGGAATGTGGTGGCCAAGTCTACATCAAGATGCAGCAACATATGTGCAATGATGTGATACATGTCAACGAACGAAATATCCAATTAGAAGAGATGAAATGCCGCTGAAACCCATGATGAGTGCCAGAGCCTTTACTAATGGGGAATAGACTTCATAGGACCTATTAGCCCACCAGCTAAAGGATCTCATGCTGAGTACATAATTGTAGCCACAGACTATTTGACCAAATGGGTTGAAGCCAAAGCAACCAAGAAAAATGATGCAAGAACTACAACCAAGTTTCTCTTTGAGAACGTTTTCACTAGATTTGGACTGTCGATAAGTGATAGAGGCACACATTTTGTGAATGAAGTAATAGAAGCCTTACTGAATGAATTCTTGGTAATTCATAAGAAATCAGCCCCATATCACCCACAAGCCAATGGCCAGGCTGAAAGTTCAAATAAAATCTTGTCCACAGTTCTCACTAAAATTGTGAACAATGGTAGATCTGATTGGGATAAACAATTACATCATGCTTTATGGGCATTCCGAGTAGCCTACAAAACTGCCATAGGAACTACTCCTTTTAACTTAGTGTATGGATAGAATGCTATTTTGCCAATTGACTTCTTGATACCCACTCTCAGAGTCGCAACAACTTATGAGTGGACGGGACATGAACTATAAGCTCAATTGGATCAAATAGAGAAGTTACGTGAAACTAGGTTACAAGTGGTAGCAGGGATTTATGCTGCAAAAAGGCAACAGAAAGCCTATTTTGATGCTCATATCAAAGATAAAAACTTGAAGGAAGGAGATTTAGTTTTGGTTTATACTTTGAAACAACACACAAAGAAACTACAGAAAAGAGGATATGGCCCGTTAATCATCAATCGCATATCCACAAGCAGAGCCACCAGTTTAGCAACCCTAAATGGAGATGTATTGCCAAACTATATCAGCGGATGTCGAGTAAAAAAATATCTAGAGCCATTGAATGAAGAGATAATGTCACGATTAATAAGGGGTAAAAACATGTGCATAGAGGAAGAAAGAATACAAGAAGAAGCTAGACAAGAAGCACTAGAGCGAATCAAAAAAAGAAAAGAGTGGATGAGAGAGAGAGATGAGAGATATTGACTAGGAGAGGAACTCGTCCCAATGGCTAATTTTAGAGCTACTAAAACCCTAGGTTAGCAAATGGCGCAACCTTATTTGAATTTGGGTGCTGGAACAAAAGAGTACCACTTGGTGGATGCTCTCATTGACACAGGAGCCGCTATAAGCTGTATCAAATTTTCATTGACCCAGAAACTCAAGGAAGAATTACGTCCTTCTAAGGCACAACTGATAGGAATGGGAGGAATAGTTATTCAATGTATCGGAGAGATCACATTACTTCTACATCTTGGAAACAAAACAATGGAACAAAAAATCTTAGTATGTCATGACCAGGACTTATTAGGAGAGCTTGTCTTAAGCCAATATTGGATATATGAATACGAAGTGACTATTCAATTGGCCTTAGGATACATCTTGGCCAAGATAGGACATCGTGAAGTATTCAACATGCTAGACGAACGACCAATCAAAGCCAAAAGTGTAGAATCGAGAACTCACTTAAATGAGCACAATGACGAATGTATGTTCACTCACACTATGGAAACCCCTTCGTCGAATACTTCACGTGCGGACACAACGAATCCTGACTGCACACAATTCTCTAATCCAGTCAATCACATGATTAGTGTCCTATCCAAAAACAGTCTCAGTGAGGAATCGAGTACCAGAGAGACAAGTCAGCAAGACCCTTATGAATCAGCACACATCAGGATATACCCCATTCCTTACACTAGACAGGCTTGGATCCGAAAAGATCAAGTGAAAGCGTATCTTCAACAACAGAACTACTCACGACATCAGAAGGAACGACAGAATAAAAATACACATCATTTTGGACACCTAGTTCCACAAACAATTGCTCGAGTATGGATTCCTAAGAAGGTGGTAGCTGCCCAGCTAGCCCGAACACAAATATGGATTCCCAAATCATGTACTCAAATGACAATCATCAAAATGGACGAATCAAGGCACAAGGAGAATCAGTATGATCTAAAGCCAAAAAGACAGAAGATAAACTACTACAGGATAGAGAAGGAATCTACATACGATTCACACGTCGTTCCAAGATTCAAAAAGCAGACAAAGCAGAAGCACCATATGAGAAGCACTGCATTCACCAGGAATGTTGGGAACACAATCCGTCCCAACAAAATAAAGCAGATTTGGATGCCGAAAGACAAGACAAGCTGTATACATCTACCAAATAATTCGAGTTGCACACATTTGGAGTTACCAGAACCCAAAGTATGCATGATAGGGCCACAATACAAGGCCAAGCATTCGACACACAGATCTAAGTATGCGAATGGTAAAGGGAGGCACAGTGGCATCCCCTCATGGTGAGACTTCCGGAGTCATCAGAACCTCACATGTCTGGACACAAGGAATCGAGCCCCTCATGTGCTTTGATTGATGTGTGGAAGTCTTGAGTCTCTTAAACATTTATAGTTGTGACCAGGTTAATGCACGTTCAATGGGTACATCATATGCTAAGCACTTGTAGATGATGTGCATGATTGCACAAAAACCATTCACCACTAGCTTTCTAGATGACCTTTTATTTTCTTCATACAGCTACTCCACAATACATATAGGAAGCTTAATCGGTAATGCATCTATCTCTGCCAAGTAAAGATCCAACCATATTCATTTGTGGGGTTGTGTGAATCGATCCTGCCCAGGAAACACAAAATGTTGCATGCACATATGGAGAGGGATGGACATGTTTGGTGTAAGTGCTGCCATATCTTTCAACTTTTGTAGCTTCTGGTTCTTCATGTTAGTAGGAATGAGAGCATCCTTCTCAAAGGGCACATGGGTGCCGTGCATGTTTAAAGCAAAGCTCACCAATTCCAATGTAAGTTCAAACCTTTTCAAATCGTTGTTGCCCAGCAAAGAAGGAAGAACGAATGTTCTTGGTTTGTCCTTTTCTTCATTAGCCTGTAATGTTGAGACCAAATAGTAACATCGTAGGAGATCTGGTTTGGGTAAGGGTGCCTCAAAGTACTCCGCTAGCCCTGCACTCTACCATATAGTTTGAAGTTCTTGTGTGTTTTGGAGATTCTCAAACTCCTTTGAAAAGAATTGGAATCGGACCCATGACTTGTCATACTCACACTTGGACTCCCATATATACTTAGCCTCTCCTAAGGGCCCTGGCATGCCATTGAACCAATGAGAATTTGCATGGACTCTCTCTGTTATTCCTGTGGCAGGGTCTGGTATAGGTATTTGCTAGAGGTGTTGCTGCTCTATAGGTCGTTCAGTTGGTGGCACATCAATAGGTAGACTCTCCACATTAATCCCTACAGTGCTTACTACTGCCTGTGAGCTCAGACCTGTTGTTTTTGCCATGAGACTACTTGTAGCTGTTTATGCTTATCTGCTAGAAGAAGAGAGGCACATTAGCATTGCATAGGAAACAAGATGTTATGGTGTTCCCTCCACAATACTAACATGACATTCCACGTGGTTAGGGGTTAGTGGGTGAAGTGTTTGTGATGTGTGTGAATGTTGGTTAGTGGGTTAGTGTTCACCCGAGATGCATACTTTTGGATGTGCAATGTACTCAGAATGCACCTACATCAAAGTGGAATAATTTACAAAATCGGGTCAGGGGGTTTGATACGGGTTTTACATCTCCAAACCTTGATTGTGGAATCATAGCTTTTAGTGGTGATGACATGTAAAGGTTTGTGGACTGGATTGTGTTGGATTTGGGACCTTTTAGGTACCCATTTCTCAACATTTGTAGGTGTGACCAAAGATGTAATGGTGTGGAGTGTAGGTGTTTGCCTTGGGATTTGTGCCAAGAGTGCTTGTGAATGTTGACTCAATCTTGTGAATGGAGGTGAAGCTATTTGAGCTTGTAAGCAGGTCTTGGGCACCCATATTTGTTTAGCATTTGGGATAACCTTCATTGACCACTTTGGACCCAAATAGAAGTGGTATGTCCAGAGTGTTGCCTTGGGTACTCCGTTGTAATCCTCGATGGTGGAGCTCGTTTGGTGTATCTTTCAGAACCTGTCTCTAGAGCCGTGGGTTTTCCACCCTTGCCTATCCAAATCTGTTTCATGCCAAGAGGTACTTTATATTGCACAGGTTGGTGCTCATGCTTCTTGATCATCGGCCTCCTTTGTGTCGTGTGTTGCCCAGCTTGCTTTCCTCGAATCCTCTTTGGAAAAGAAGGGAACTCCTCATTGACTTCTGCACCTTCATCAAGAGAGACAATCTTCTGCACCATAGAACCTTGGACAAGAATAGCATCATTATCTTCATGTGGGTTCCTGGAGGGACTAGGATTTGGTGCCTTTTCTAGTGGCCTGAGTGCTTGATTTTCTAATTCAATCGTGATGCAGTTTTGGCCTATAGAAGCCTGAAGAAGTCCACTTCTTAGGTTGAGGTTGACTGCATGATCATAGATCCAGTCTTGGGCCAAGACAAGATGTTCGGTAAGATCCTCTCACATACTAGCACTTTGACTACCATTAGAACCTCTTGAATGTAGAGGGGAAGTTCCACATCTCCCATGCAAGGGGTTTCCACACCTCCCAACCCTATAAGATATGCCTCTATAGGATTGACCTTCAATTGCAATTCTTGGCAGTAAGAAAGTCGAACTGCACTAGTGGCTGCTCTTGAGTCAATTAAAGCTCTCACGGTCCTTGCACTCTCTCCCTGTCCTACCTCTAGGGTCACAAAAGATCGCCTATTGACTATCCTATGGGAATGTTCACCTGAAGCCTCGCACATGGCCATGTGATAACCTAGAGCTTCTTGAGAGTCATGCATAGGCTGATCTCTACCTTGTCTTCTCAGCTTCATTCATCGAATGTGTTCTAAAGCTTCTACCTGTGCTTCTTGTCGAATCCTCTTTTCCTCTTCTTTAGGTTTCTTTGCAGTATTGAGTCGATTTAACATCTCCTCCATGAGGGGTTTCTGATATAACTTGACTCTTCATCCATTGATGTAACTAGGTAAGATGTCGCCTTCAAGAGTGGCTAGTTGAACTGCTCCACTTGTGGAGATCCTATTGATAATCATTGGTCCATACCCTCACTTCTCTAATTTCCGTGCATGTTGCTTCAAGGTGTAGACTAAAACTAGGTCTCCTGCTTTCAAGCCCTTATCCTTCACATGTGCGTCAAATTTTTATTATGATTTTTGTCTCTTCTTGGCTGCATAAATTCCTGCTACACCTCTCAATCGTGTTTCACCTAATCATTCAAGATCGAAGATTCTAGAGGAGAGCTCATGGCCTGTCCAGTCATGCTCTTGTGCTACTTTCAATGTAGGTATCAAAAAGTCCAATGGTATCACTGTATTTTGGTCGAACACCATCTGAAAGGGTGTGGCTTGGAGTACCGTTTTATAAGCAACTCTGTATGCCCAAATAGCATGGTGTAGCTGTTTGTCACAATCAGAGCGTTTATTATTCATCAATTTTGTTAGTACATTGCATAGAATCTTATTGGTGCTCTAAGCTTGTTCATTAGCTTGTGGATGATAGGGAGCAGACTTCTTATGTATTACCAAGAATTCTTGAAGAAGCTTCTCAATGACCTCATTCAAGAAGTGTGTTCCTCTATCACTTACTAGCTCTATTGGCAGCCCGTATCTGGTGAACACATTCTTGAATAAGAACTTAACTATTGTCTGGGCGTCGTTCTTCGTGGTAGCTTTTACTTCTACCCATTTGGTTAGATAGTCAATGGCCACAATAATGTATTCAGCATGGAAACCCTTAGCTGGGGGTTTAATAGGACTGACAAAGTCTATTCCCCACTTAGAGAATGCACGTCCACGCATCATAGGCTTCAATGGCATCTCATCTTTACGTATAGGGTACTGAGTTCGCTGACAAGCATTACACCTCTTCACATAGGTATGTGCATCCATGTGAAGTGTGGGCCACCAAAGACCTGCAAAAAGTACTGCCTTGATCACTCTATCTGGTCCAAAGTGTCCTCCTGCTACACCTTGGTGAGAAGTTTCCAAGATCTTCAGATATTCGCTCTCATGGACACATAATCTAAGATACCATCTTTTCCTCGTCTGTATAGATTATCTCCAATGAGAGTATAGTCTAGAGCTTCTTGTTCTAAGCTCCTTTGTCTAGCCAATGTCATATCTTGGGGAAAGGTTCTTATGCTAAAAAAGGCTACTAATGGTTCGCTCCAATCTCGCACCAAAGACACTCGATAAAGAGTGGCATGTTCCACTGGTGGTTTAGTATGGCAGATTGGGCAATCCTTGCATATCCTATGGACATTTGCTTCCATAGTTGGCCAGTGCACTCTGAGTCTCTTCAGTGTCTGTAAAGTTATTTGCCTCCAGTAGTGTTGCTCTAATGCACCCACATGTGCTAATTGCAACCACTTCGCGTACTCATCCTCTTCCACACAACATGCTAATATTCCTTGATCTGTATGTTTGTACATACTCACTGCCATGATATGGTACTTTTGTGCTTTTACTACCTCACTATCTTGAGTGTTTACTACTGGATCTTTAGACCCATATGTCAGTACTGGCACTAAGGTCTTGGCCCACTATGGTACAACTTCCAAATTAAACAAGTAAGCATCAGGAAGGTCATTTGATACTCCTTGTGGGGCCTCTCTGGATGTGAGCCTCAAGAGATGATCTGCTCTCAAGTGAGTCTTGCCCTTCCTCACCACTACCTCAAAGTCATATTCCATTAGTAAGAGGAACCATCTTACTAGTCTACCTGTATTGCATCACCTGTTTACCAAGTAAAGTATGTTAGGAAAGATGGATGGATGATCCAAGAGATTGAGTAGCACCTGCTAAAACCTGCTTTGTACCAGCCCTCTTTAGCTTCAGACTTGATTAGTAGACTCTCTTAGCTTTCCAATGACACCAAGAAATGGCATATGTCCTTTTGAAATGAAGTGTGTAATGATTGAATCAAAACAGATAACTTTGGAAGTCACAAAGTCAAGAAAACCTTCTATTTTGGTCTTGAAACCTGCTCAATGTTTTGCTCAGTGTGACCATCACAATAACAATTGATAAAATTCCTTCTAGGGGCATTCAATTAGCTTAGTAAGCTAACATTTGAAAGTGGAATGATGTAAAATAATGAACTATGCTAAGAGAAATTAATTTAGCAAGATTTGGTATACCCCTGACTTTTTAGGACTGTAGCAGAGATAGACCAGTGAGCACCTCGATGACGATTTCTCTGAATTGGCTGAATGAAATCACTTCAAGCTTTGTCAGCATGTAGATGACTTTGAGCTGAATCCAACAAGCTTTGAATCACTGAATTTGATGGAGTATTGGCTGAGATATGACCTTGACAATTTGACAGACTTTGGAGTAGACAATCAGTGAGCACAGAGATGAATGATGTAAATGTATCTATAAGTTAACACTTGTGTACAATCCCATTGGCATGACAAGCATTGCCTAATGGTGTAGAGAGGTGTAGGCTATGGAGTAATCCTCACACACACTCAATGACAGTAGAATGAAGCTCGGGAGTGATGTCTCATAACGCGACTTTTCAAGTTCACATTTTATATGAAATGTGTAAGAATTTGAATTCAAATTCAAATTCTTGGCTCCCTCTAATCAAGCTTCTAAAAGCTTGGAGATATTCTCTCAATCAAGTGAACTACCTTTTCCACGAATCATTTGGGTAGGTGATTACAAAAGATTCTAAGTCAAATTGACTTTTACAATGAGGTAAAGTGGTAAGTAATCACTAGCATATGTTCCTATGGTTCTTCATGCATGTAGAGTCTTCATGATATCTTTCAAGCCAAATGTGTAGGCTTGTGATTTACACCAACAGCTCCCCCTCAAGCCAAACATTTTGGCTTAGGTCTTCATCCTGAATCTTCAAGTATATCCTGCAATCCAATCATAGATTTCAACCTACAAAGTTTGGTTCCATCCAAAGCTTTAGTCAGCAAATCTGCACATTGCATGTTGGTTGACACATAGGTCAGCTGAATGTCCTTGCTTAGCAACTTCTCCCTCACATAATGATAATGAACTTTTATGTGTTTGGTCCTGGCATGATAGATAGGATTAGCTGCAAGGTGAAGAGAACTTGTATTATCTCCAAAGATAATTGGAGGCCTAGTATATAGGCCCAATTCTGTATACAAAAGTTTAATCCAAATTGCTTCTTGAGTGGCATTAGCTAGTCCTCTATATTCTACCTCTGTAGAAGACAATGCAACAATTGGTTGCTTCTTTGCAGACCATGAAATTGGTTTGTCACCTGCAAAAGAAATGTATCTTGAAGTGCTTCTCCTATCATCCTTGCATCCTGCCCAATCTGCATCTGAATAGACTTTTATATCAATATCTGAAGTATAAGGAAAATACAAACCATGGTTTTGTGTACCCTTGAGGTACTTCAATATTCTCTTGGCAACCTCTAAGTGAGGTATCCTTGGCTTGTGCATAAATTGACTTAGCACACTAACTCCATATGCAATGTCAATTCTAGTTAAGGTAGCATAGTTCAAGCTACCCACCATACTTTGATAACCTGTAATGTCTTGAAATTCATCACCTTCATGGGCACTTAGCTTTAGGTTCACCTCCATTGGAGTGCTAGCTGCTTTAGCATCCTGCAAGTGAAATTTCTTCAACATGTCCTGCACATACTTCTTCTGAGTAATGTATATCCTTGAATTAGTGTAAACTAATTCAAGTCCCAAAAAATACTTCAATAATCCAAGATCATTGATCTTGAATTCCTTCATCATCTGGCTTTTGATGCTTCTGATTCCATTGACATCATTGCCTGTAATGATGATGTCATCAACATAAACACAAAGATAGATTACCTCTGAATTACTTCTCTTAATGAACAGAGAAGTGTCAACCTTACTCATGACAAAACCTTGGTCTTGGAGGTATGTAGTTAGCGTGTAATTCCATGCCCTAGGTGCCTGCTTCAATCCATATAAAGCCTTCTTTAATTTGCAAACATGAGTTACCTTCTTAGGGTCTTCATAGCCAGGAGGTTGTGACATATAAACCTCTTCTGAGATCCATCCATTCAAGAAAGCATTCTTGACATCCAATTGGTACATGTTCCAATTCTTTGATGTAGCCACACTAACCAACACTCTGATTGTTGGCATCTTCGCCACAGGAGAAAATGTTTCTTCATAGTCAATGCCTTGGGTTTGTGCAAAACCCTTGGCTACCAATCTGGCCTTGTACCTGTTAATTGTGCCATCAGAATTTCTTTTCAATTTATAGATCCATCCGGATCCTATTACCTTCATGGAGTCCTTCTTGGGTACTAACTCCCATGTATCACTCTCCTTGAGTGCTTCAATCTCCTCATCCATGCTTCTTTCCATTCTGATTTTGTGATTGCTTCTTCATATGAACCTGGTTCTTCATTTAACAAATCCTTTGCAAGATAAATTGAATGTTTAGTAACAGATGTATCATACCCATATCTGATAGGTTTTTTGCTTTCCCTTTGTGATCTCCTAAAGGATTGAGCTGAAGATTCAGGTATGTCTTCAAGCTTCTTCATCTTCATTTTGCCTTTGGACTTCCATGCCTTGAACTCTTCAAGGTTGATTGTATCTTCATCATCTGAACTTGACTCTCCATCTTGAGTAGGTTCCTCCTTTGTAAGTTTTGGAAATTCTTCTTCCAAATCATAGGGTAGTTTGACCTTCCTGCATTCATTCTCATACCAAGATTCATTCTCATCAAAGATCACATCTCTGCTTACCATAAATCCCTTATTGGTAGGGTTATAAAACCTGTGACCTTTTTTATTTAAATCATATCCAATAAAAATGCAAGGATCTAGCTTACCTCTTACCTATGAAGGAATGTGTACATATGCTACACATCCAAAAATTTTGCAATGATCTAATGATGGTCTCTTTCCATGCCATGCTTCATATGGTGTCATACCATCAAGTGACTTTGATGGTAACCTGTTTATGAGATAGGTGGCAGTAGAAACACTCTCTGCCCATAGATAGTTAGGTAATTTCTTCTCATTAAGCATAGATCTAGCTGTCTCAACAATTAACCTATTTCTTCTTTCTGCTACCCCATTCTGTTCAGGAGAGTACCTTGTGGTTATTTCCCTTTTGATGCCTCTGTCCTACAAGAAGTCTTCAAATTCATTGGAGAAGTATTCACCTCCTCCATCTGACCTCAGCCTCGTCAAATTCCTTCCTGTCTGATTTTCAACTAATGCAAGATATTTCTTAAAACAATTAAATACCTCATCCTTGTGCTTCATAAAGTATAATACAGTCCATCTGCTATAGTCATCAATAAAAGACACATAGTCCCTTGAACCTGAGACTGAGGGGTCTTTGCTAGGTCCCCAAACATCTGTGTGTACCAGCTCTAGGTAGTCTTCATGCATATATCCTTTCTTGGAGAAGGGTAACCTGTGAGACTTACCAAATTGACAAGCACCACACTTGTAAATCATATGTTGCTTGGATACATTAGGTATCCCAAGCACACATTGGTCCCTGCACATTTGCTTCAAGGTCCTTTCTCCTATGTGCCCTAATCTCTTGTGCCAAATCTCAAGCTCTGAAAGTGTTTGATCTTTATAACTGTATAATGCAATGTTCTTTGTATCTTCTAATTCAAAAGTGAAAAGTCTACCTGATTTTTCTCCTTTAGCTATCCTTTTGAATCCATGTCTTGGGTCCTCCACAAATTCTCCATACTGATTGAATCTGACCTGCAACCCTTTCTCTACAATTTGACCAACACTCATTAAGCTCTTTGTAATTGTAGGTACATAAAGTACTCTGCTCAACAAATTCTGATTACCATCACAAGTTTTCACATTTCCAACTTTAACTACAGAATGCTTTGTATCATCACCTGTTTGGACTTGGTGTTTACCATTTGGTTCCTCAAGATCAGAGAGTAGTGCCACATTACCAGCCACATGATTTGAACACCCTGAATCAATATAAAATAAGTGATCATCATTTGTACCTGACTTTGAAGTCATGTTCATGATCAAGAGAGAGTCATCCTGCTCCTCTGTGTAGTTGTTGTAGTCCTTTCTGTTTCTGAATCCTCCTTGGTAGTTGCCATTGTGATTGTTGTTGTAGTTGTTGTTATAATTGTTGTTGTGGCCTTGGTGATGGTTAAACCTTCCTCTAGACTGAGAGTATCCACCTCTTTGATAGCCTCTTCCTCTCTGATTTTTGTAATTCCTGTAACACTCATCTATGGCGTGGTTTGACAAACCACAAATGTTACATGGTGATGAATTATAGGGTCTCCCCCTACCTTGCTTACCTCCTCTGCCCTTGCCTCTTGAAGATCTACCTCTCCCTGCATAGTTGGCTTGGGAGGTAGAGCATTCATCTTCCACCTTCTTACTCTTGCCTTTATCCTTAGATTTCTTATCAATGTATAGGGCAGAAGAGTTGTTACCTTTGGTAGTATCTCCACTCTTGGTAAGCTTTGCTGCATGTGTGAATAGTTGACTCATGAGATTTGTAAGATCTGGAGTGTGCATGTCCATGTGAGATCCATTGCAGTGGTGAAGCTTTCCCACTTGTCATCAGCCTTGATCCCATTGATTACCTGCCTTACAATTTGTTCCTCTTCAATCTCTTCTCCTATGCTTGCTAACTGATCTGCAACATCTTTGATCTTGGTCACAAATTCTGAAACAGCTTGCTTAGGTTGCTTCCTTAGTGTTGTGAATTCAATCCACAACTGATTTTTCCTAGCCCTTGTATTGGAGGAAAAAAATGATGACAAGGTTTCCCAAGTCTCTTGGGAAGTCTTACAATTTCTGATATGAGGTAAAAGAAAGTCAAATATAGAGTTGAGTAGATAAGACCTTGCCAATGCATCCCTTGCACACCATGTGTTGAGCTTCTCTTGTTCTTCCTTGGTTGGCAATCCTCTTGCTTTGAATGAGGGCAATTCCTCATCTCCTGAGATGTATCCATAGAGACTCCTTCCTTGCAAGTAGGTCTTCATCCTTAGAGACCAAGCTTGATAGTTGTTCCTGTCCAATTTATCAACGAATGAAGGAAAACCATCTCCCATTTTACCTTATTTGCTCTGATACCACTGTTAGGAAAGATGGATGGATGATCCAAGAGATTGAGTAGGTACTGCTAAAACCTACTTTGTACCAGCCCTCTTTAGCTTCAGACTTGATTAGTAGACTCCCTTAGCTTTCCAATGACACCAAGAAATGGCCTATGTCCTTTGGAAATGAAGTGTGTAATGATTGAATCAAAACAGATAACTTTGGAAGTCACAAAGTCAAGAAAACCTTCTATTTTGGTATTGACACGTGCTCAATGTTTTGCTCAGTGTGACCAGCACAGTAACAATTGATAAAATTCCTTCTAGGGGTATTCAATTAGCTTAGTAAGCTAACATTTGCAAGTGGAATGATGTAAAATAATGAACTATGCTAAGAGAAATTAATTTAGCAAGATTTGGTATACCCCCGACTTTTTAGGACTGTAGTAGAGATAGACCAGTGAGCACCTCGACGATGATTTCTCTGAATTGGCTGAATGAAATCACTTCAAACTTTGTCAGCATGTAGATGAATTTGAGCTGAATCCAACAGGCTTTGAATATCTGAATTTGATGGAGTATTGGCTGAGATATGCCCTTGACAAGTTGACAGACTTTGGAGTAGACAATCAGTGAGCACAGAGATGAATGATGTAAATGTATCTATAAATTAACACTTGTGTACAATCCCATTGGCATGACAAGCATTGCCTAATGGTGTAGAGAGGTGTAGGCTATGGAGTAATCCTCACACACACTCAATGACAGTAGAATGAAGCTCGGGAGTGATGTCTCATAACGCGACTTTTCAAGTTCACATTTTATATGAAATGTGTAAGAATTTGAATTCAAATTCAAATTCTTGGCTCCCTCTAATCAAGCTTCTAAAAGCTTGGAGATATTCTCTCAATCAAGTGAACTACCTTTTCCACGAATCATTTGGGTAGGTGATTACAAAAGATTCTAAGTCAAATTGACTTTTACAATGAGGTAAAGTGGTAAGTAATCACTAGCATATGTTCCTATGGTTCTTCATGCATGTAGAGTCTTCATGATATCTTTCAAGCCAAATGTGTAGGCTTGTGATTTACACCAACAAAGTAGAGCTTGATGATCAGTACAAAATTTAAACTTATTTGAAAGCAAATAGTGTCTAAATTTTTTAACCGCATATACCATGCATAACCCTTCTCTCTCAGTAGTGGTATAATTTTGTTCAACATCATTTAACTGTCTACTAGCATAGGCAATTGGAAGATCCATATTATCTTCTCCCGTAGATTGAGCAATTACACATAAATAGCATAATTGGATGCATCCACGTGGACATGGAATGGCTTGTTCCAATATGGTGTAGTCAAGATTGGTGCTAAACATAATCATCGTTTAAGCGCATTGAAAGATTTCTCACATTCATCAGTCCACTCAAAATTGGTCGAAAGTCTATAGAGAGGCTTTGCAATGATGGCATACATGTGTATAAAACATCGGTAATTGTAATAGCCACAATGCCCCATGAAATCTTGCACTTCCTTGACATTCTTTGGCCTAAGTAGTTCTGCGATAGCTCTCACTTTCTCTTCGTCAGTGGATAGGTCGTTTTTTGACACTATATGTCCTAGAATCTTGCCTTGCCTGGCCATAAAAACACACTTTTTTGGGTTCAGGGAGACTTGATATTCTCTACATTTGTCAAAGATTTGTCTGAGTTCAGGTATATGTGTCTGTCTTCTGTTGGAACGAGCACAGAGATCATCAACATAGACTTCCAAATTCTTCCTCAGGAACTCTTTAAACACATGGCACATCAGTCCTCTAGAAGGTTGCGGGTGCATTCGTTAGACCAAATGGAATTACCCGAAAAGCAAATATGCCCCACTCTCTGGCAAAAGCCATCTTATGCTGATCTTCTGGTGCAATGGCTACTTGATTGTAACCAGAGAACCCATCCAAGAAGCTATACACTTCTTTGCCTGCTACCCTTTCTAATAGATGCTCAGTGACAGGAAGCGGATAACTATCTTTGATAGTGGATGCGTTAACCTTCTTCAAGTTAATGCATACACGTAATTTGCCATTCTTTTTGGAAAGCACTACAATGGGGGATACCCATTCAGTGTGCTCAATTTCATAGATAAATCCAGCTTCAACCAAGCGATCTATCTCTTCTTTAATCTTGGCAGCATAGTTGTCATTGTATGTGTATGGCTTCTGTTTAGAGGGTCTGGCATCTAAGGTCATGGGGATCGTATGTGAGCATATGTCAGTCTACACCTTTCAGGTCCTTGTAACTCCATGAAAACACATCTCTATATTCTCGTAGTAAGGCTATCAACTCCTGCTCCTCATCTTCACTTGGGTCGTGTCCTATGTATGTGCATCACTCTTCACCTTCCTCTAAGGTCACTATGATTTACTTTGTAGTTTCTTTGTTATCATAGGCCTCTCCTATGATGGCTTCACATTTAGGCATTCTTACCAGGACTCTCCTATCTTCAACTTCATACTTCTTGAAATTTTTAGGGGCCGCAAACAAAGATTCTTCTTCCTCTAGTATGACTTCTCTCTTCGTCCTCTTCTTGCCTTCATTCTTAGAGGTCACTTGTGTGTTTAATCTCACCTCATTCATAATTTCTTCGTGTCTCTGCAGGTGACCCTCTACTTCGTAGAAATATTGCAAAGGGAGCTTCCATTATAATTGAATCTAGATTGGAGTCATTTGCATTGTTGTCCTAAGCTTCAACTTAGGGACTTGCGGAGAAAGAGACTGTACCTCAATCCCCTCACAAGTGCATATAGTGGGGATACACGCTTTTAATTTATCAATCCGAAGAGTATACTAACCTAGCCGAGTGTATGAAGACATGCAAATGCGTAATGGTCAATGCAAAAGTATTACTCTAAAGTGAAAATGAGAAAAACACTTATCCTAACAAGCTTCAACTGTAGGTCAAGACGAAACGATACTTGGTGCAGCAGCCGTCAGTATTTTGGACTTTTCTCCTAGCTCCAAGCTCCAAACATAGCGAATAGCATATGCGTTTCGAAGCTCTCGAGAAGACGCATCCAATGGCAGTGGTTTCATGCAATTCCGACACTCCTACTTCAAGTTATGACAGAAATACTGAGTCGCGGGAATACTTTCCTACACTTCAGCACTTCCTACACCTCGCACACACCTCTCCTACAGCAAAGAAACACTCTCAAGGATAGATCACACTCACAAACACTCTTTCCAAGCAATACACATGCATACAAGCTCACGAAGAAGAAGATGAAGAGGGAAGAAGACACAAATTCGAATTTCTGTGCTCTCTCTTCTCACAATGGCAAAAAGTCCTTTACAAAGAGTCACATTTGACTTATATACTAGTGCCCTAAAAATGGTCCTTTCACACAAGTGACCGGCACTTTATTCACTAAGAGCTAATTTCCTACTATTTTACATGGGTAAGCTTCTATTCTTCTATGGGAATGCATCTAGAGGACTCCTCTAGTGCCTTTACAAGGGAAATATATTACAGAAATGAATATGTTACAAAAATATCTGGTCCAAATCGGAAAAATTTTGGGGCCCGTCTTTTTCTCTGCTTTGTGCGCTCTTTGGCTCTGCAACACTCTCCCCCTCTTCGCCTCTGTCGTCCCTTGACAGACTTCGCTTCCTTTGACAGACTTTGCTTCGCGCACGCGCCCTGTGGTCAGTATTGTCTGCAGTTAAACAGACATGCAGATTCGATGGCCTTCTTGATTCAAGCTCTACTACTCGAGAGCCTGATGTAGTCGCCTTGCCTGTTGACTTGGGTTGCCACGCACGCCACCAGTGACTAGGAATGTGCTATTCTTAGTCACCCTCTTCAACTTTTCAGCCTCTACCCCTTTCTAACTTTTGGTCCTACTCTGATGTTTGAAAAATCCACTCCTCTGGACCCCGGGGTTAAGCTTTGTAGCCTGGTGCGTGCCCCTGCGGGGCTCTGTGCAGAGATGGGTGTTGCGCCCCTGCGGGGCTTCCTGCAGAGATGTATCTTTACATTTGTCTATCTTCAAATTTGCCCTTTTAGTGAAGCTGTTTCTTTCGTTGCTTTCTTTTTTTCCTTTTCTTACTCGTTTCGCCCTCAACACTGCCCCCCTCCTGAACTCTGTCGTCCCCGACAGGCTTTGATAAGCGCCGGGCATATGTTCTGTATACTTGTTGCTCTGTATCGTTTAGCAGATTAGCTTCACGTATCATGATCTGTTTCCATTGTTCCGCTTTGACTCCATCGTTTGGCGGTTGTCTATGATCTGCGAAGAAGCTTAATTCATATGCCACAAGTCTGGCATTCAGATTTGATGACATCTTCAAAAATACCTCTGAATCTATTTCAAAAAATCCTGTAAAAAATGCTTCTTCAAATATTTGCATGTATGGACTTGGCAAAAACATGAGTCTAGAATAATATGCCATTATTGTGGGGCGGCTCGGCATCACTGATAGATCGAAGATAAGTATATCGGTGCCTTGATTAATGCCGATGAAGTTCAGAAATGTATATGCCGCATGTTTGAAAACTTTCAGGACTGTAAGTAGCATACCAAGTATTTTATTTGTCATCTTAACTGCTAAATCTGGTACAGTCGCATAGTTTTGTAGCCAAAATTCTATGGTCTTGATCATATAATCCTCGGTTGGCAAATAATTATGTGGCGGGCTAGGTAACATCGGATAGTTTAGCCACTGTTTATTAATAGTGCCGCTGCGTTGTAAAGCCAAAAATTCTGTTGCAACCCTTCTGCGTGGTATGGGACAAAACGAAGGGTTTACCTGTAATAAATAAGGTGCAGCCTCCCAGTGCACTCGTAGTGTGGGATATTTCTCCAAAAACTTTCTCCTCCACACTGGCTGTGCAGCTTCAAACTCTGCCTGAGTGTACGTGAATGTGTCATTTTTGAAATTAAGCTGCTGATCCGGACTTTTGTGTGTAACCTTCTTTATATATTGCCTTGTTTTCTCTTTCAACAGTCCATATGGAATGTTGAAAGGCTTGATGATCTTCTCCAAGTCTTTACCTTTGATTTTGGCTTCCTTCATGACCTTGATGACTTCATTCTCAAAACTTTCCGTCAATCGGGACACCACTAGTGCCCGTTCCTTCTGACTTATTTCTGCAGTGTATGGCATTGGATGATCATCATGCATATCCGCCATCTGCTCATGCATTGGAGAATGATAGATCGGTTGAGATAGAGGGCTTACCTCTACCTCGTCAGTAGGATGTCCTTTTTCTGGCACTACTGATGTCCCGATCGGTTCTTTACCTTTCTGCTGATTCTGTAGCTCTTCAATGCATTCTTCTTTTTCTTTTACCTTTTGCATGGCTTCACTGAGTTTTTCTTTGGTGGCTAGGAGCTCCTTACCTATGTCAGCTACGTGATCCATGTTTTCACTGTAGCTCTGTACCAATTTGGCCTGTGCTGAATTCAGCTGCCTTTTGAGCTCACTCATTTCTTGATCGTGCCGCCGTTCTGATTCTTCTTGTACTTCCTTAGCTTGTTGTAGCAATTTGGCATACTCCGCTATCTGTTCTTTTAATTCCTGTTCTTTAGTTTCTGAGGGGCCCTGTTGTATCAGTGGTTGATCATATAATAATGATTTCATTAATTCTTTATTCCTATCGCGCAGGCTGTCGTTCTCTTCGAGATATAGCTTGAGTTGTTGCTCTAATAGTACGCTTCGCATCCTCATTTTTTCTTTCTCAGCCTCGCTTGCTTTGTGTAATTGTTGCAACTCTTTTAGTTGTGTAAGCAACTTTTGATTTTGGGCAATGGATTCGTCATATTGTGTCTTAATTGCTAGCACTTCAGTATTTTTGTTCGCCACTTCTTTTTGTGCTGCAATTAGCTGTGCCGATAACTGTTCGCTCATGAGTTGAAACTGATTTTTTTCTCTTCGTGCTTGATCATATTCAGCATCTGTATCCATCATTTGCTGCTGGGTGTCCATGGCTGTCTGGATCATTTGTTTTACTACCGGCTTCAGTTGAGTCACATCTACATTGAGCCATGTTTTTGGTATTGATGGTTCTGCTCCGGTAGCCACGTCTTTGCCTTGGGCAATGTGTAAAGTGGTATCATGGGGCTGCCTGATTTGAAGCTGGATCCTTGGCTCAGCCCCCATGTTTTCATTCTGTCCTCGAGGTGTGTCATCAGGCACCTCTATTATTGTTTGTTCTTTTTGTGGGACCTCTCCCATTTCCGTACTCACTGGGGTTTGTTCTTCCTCTTTAATAGGTATGTTGACATGTGTGACCCCAGTAGTTGTGTCTTCCTTGATGCTGACTTTGGTGGTGTCATTCAATTGAATGACATGCTCCTGCTCCTGAGCATCATCCACCTTCTTTTCTTTTTCCTTCTGGCTGTCTGGTGTTACTTCCATTTGATTGACCTCCGGCCCTTCGTCTTCATAAGTTTCAGTCCTGATATCAGTGTCTAGCGTATCTTTCTCAGGACTGGATTCCGTATTCGTACTTGAGTCATCAATGCCCAATTCTTGGTATCTTCCAGGTTGCTTTGGAGGTGTTTCTGTACTCTGCTTTTGCTGAATTTGACTCGCTTGTCTATATTGATGTCCTTGGACATTTAGATTTACCTGCCCTTGCATATACTGGTGTGTTTCCTCGAGGGCAACAGACAAGTCTCTTTTTGAAATCGGCATTTGAGCCGTCGTGACCTTAGGCAAGAGATGCGTTCTTTTGGACTGCGGTGTTGCTTGGGCTTCTTCTTCTCGCAAGCGTTTTGTACCCCTCATGGGCTTCTGTGTGCTGGTTCCAGCCTCTTCCACTACAATTGCTGCTTTCTTTTTCTTAGGGACAGAAGCGGATTTTGCATACCTTGCTAGTCCTTCTGCTGTTGGCATCTCTCGTAAGCAGTGTCTCATGTCTAGGGCTTCATATATCAATAAGGTCAAAGCTGAACCACCGTTCAGGAACTTCTTTTGCCCCCATTTCTTCTGAGCTTCAAACAACCGCTCTTGTACGTAGCCTGTGAGATTCACTTTGTTTCCTATCTGTCTCATGGCATGCGATAGGAGTTGTACTACAATTTTCTGAGGTGCCGTGTATCTGTTCATGCCAGGAAAACAGAAGTGTTGGTGTACCAAACGTACTGCATCTTCAATATCCCCTCTGTTAATCTCCAGGAATGATCTTTTCTTGGGGTCGTGGCATTCCTCTTTGACATTGGTAATGCCTTCTTGATTCCATCCAAAGGTCTTATTGATCAATTCATGAGTGAATTGAATGGTCTTCCATTTGCCCACCTTGTCCAAAACCTTTGCTTCTGGAACCGAAATCTTTGTAGCAGCCGGCTGCATAGTATTCATTACTTGTGTACATCTTTGGAAGTCGGGTACACATATAGGTATCTTCAAAAATGCTTCAATGCTCGCTTGAGTCCATACTTCTTCGATATGTGGTAACCCTTGTATTATTGTCTTGAAATCCTGTGACATAATAGGGAAATAGTGGTCCCTGTCCATAATCTTGATGGTTGCCATGAATAGAAGTTCCGAGATAGGTTGGTCATCTCGAAACCAATGTCCTCTGACCTTGGTTATTGACCCCAATGGAAGAAGTAGTTCCTCTTCCTGCTGTGTAGCTTCTGAGTCAGAAGATGTCATCTGCACTCAATATAGAGGATGTATTAGTATCCATATTTTTTCAGAAATCCTCCTCCATATGTTGATTATTAATTCGATGTTGCTCCGAGTGCATGGTGTCGTCCCTTTCCCGTGGGTGTGAGAAAGGTAATACCTGAATTTTTCATGTATTTTTATATATTTTTTTGCTGAAAGAAAACATAAAAGTTAGTACATAGCCGAAGCGGTTAGTGAAAAATTTTTTTGGAGTAATATTTTAAGTATGTACAAGTGCTCTCCTATTTCCAAAGGGAAAATGTGCGTGACTATCCGAAAATAGAAGAAGGACGTGCCGAATGCTTGGCCTTGTAATGTGGCCCTATCATGCATACTTTGGATCTTGGCAACTCCTCATGTGTGCAATTGGAAGTAGTTGCCCTAAGTATGCAGCTTGTCTTGTCTTTCGGCCTCCATATTTGCTTCACTTGGGTGCGACGTACTGTATTCTCCCCCTTCTTGATGAATGCTGTTCGTTTTCGGTTGTATGTCTTCTGATTCTGTTTTGGGAATCTCAAGTCGGTTTGTATTGCATTTGGAGATTCCTTCTTCCTCCAATATGTCCTTTCTCTCGTCGGATGTGTCTGTTGACCAATGTGACTATGATAGCTCTTCTGAGGATGTTCTTTGTTTGGGATGGTCGTTCTTTGGGAATGTGACTTTGGGACCCAAATTTTGGTTCGATCAGGTTGTGCAGTTATCAGCTTCTTTGGGATCCATATACTCTTGAGTTGTGGTTGCTGAAAGTGTCCGAAATCCTTTGTCTTCTTATACAAGTGCTCATGCTGCTGTCGAAGACTTTTCTGTCGCTGAAGATAGGCCTTCTTTTGGTCCTTTCTTATCCAAGCTCGTGTAGAATGTGGAATGGGGTACACTTTCACGGTTGTAGACTTCACTTTTTGCAGAGGAAGATTTTTTCTTGGACTTTGTGGTTCTCTGTGCTTGATTTCATGTTCTTGTGCACTCTTGTGACTCTCTAAACTCAAGGGTGGAGTGCACACAGGACTCACAGTATTTTCACATGAAGTACTTGACGATGGGGTTCCTATATTGCTAGTGAACTTACAATCATGACTTTGTTCATTAGGATGAACTTCTGGCACTATAATAGCAGCTTTGGGTGGTCGTTCGTCTAGCAAACTATATACTTCACGAGGTCCTATTCTGGCCGAGATGTATCCTAAAGCCAATTGAATGGTTACCTCATATTCATATATCCAATCCTGGCCTAGCACCACATCTTCAAGCAGATCTTGGTCCTGACATACTAAAAGTCTCTGCTCCATTGTGTTGTTCCCCATATGTAAAGGTAGAGTGATCTCACCTATGCATTGAGTAACTTTTCCTCCTATTCCAATTAGCTGTGCCTTCGATGGGCGTAACTCCTCTTTAAGCCTCTGAGACAAAGAGAATCTAATGCAACTTATTGTTGCTCCTGTGTCTATAAGAGCATCCACTAAGTGGTACTCTTTTCGTCCTGCCCCCAGATTCAAATAAGGTTGTCTTCTTTGTTGCCCAGAGTTCTCTGTGGCTCTAAAATTAGCCATAGGGATGAGTTCTTCTCCTACTCGATACCTCTCGTCTCTTTCTCTCATCCACTCTTTCCGTTTTCTGATACGTTCTAGGGCTTCCTGTCTAGCTTCTTCTCGTATGCGTTCTTCTTCCTTTTTTCTACTCTGAGCTCCTAAGAGCCGTGCTAACATTTGATCCGTTAGAGGCTCCATAAATCTTTTCACTCTGCAACCACTGATGTAGTTGGGAAGAATATTTCCGTCTAGTGTGGCGAGATTGACTGCACCACTAGTGGAGATTTGATTTATGATCATAGGTCCATGTCCACGTTTCTGTAGTTTCTTTGCATGTTGTTTGAGTGTGTATACTAGGACTAAATCGCCTTCTTTCAGTCCCTTGTCTTTTATATGTGCATCATAATATGCCTTTTGTCTCCGTTTAGCGGCATAGATGCCTGCTACTGCTTGCAATCTAGTCTCATGCAGCTTTTCTATTTGATCTAATTGCTGAGACAATTCATGACCGTTCCACTCATATTGCTGGGCTACTTTTAATGTAGGCACTAAGAAGTCAATTGGCAAAATTGCATTTTGCCCATACACTAAATTGAAAGGTGTAGTTCCAATAGCCGTTTTATAAGCCACTCGGAAGGCCCAAATTGCGTGATGCAATTGTTTGTCCCAGTCTGACCTTCCATTATTGACAATCTTTGTCAATACCGTACAAAGTACTTTGTTGGAACTCTCAGCTTGCCCATTAGCTTGAGGGTGGTATGGGGCTGACTTTTTATGAATCACTAAGAATTCATTCATTAGCGATTCAATGACTTCGTTTAAGAAATGAGTTCCTCGATCACTCACTATCTCGATCGGTAGTCCAAAGCGTGTGAATATGTGCTCAAAGAGAAATTTTGCTGTAGTTTGAGCATCATTCTTTCTAGTGGCTTTTGCTTCTACCCACTTAGTCAAGTAATCAGTGGCTACTATGATGTATTCCGCATGTGATCCTTTCGCAGGTGGATTGATAGGTCCTATGAAGTCAATTCCCCATTTGGTAAATGCTCTCGCACAAACCATGGGTCTTAAAGGCATGTCATCTCTTCTAATAGGATATTTTGCTCTCTGACATGTTTCACAGCTTCTCACGTATGTCTCTGTGTCCATATGTAGAGTTGGCCACCACAGGCCTGCAAAGAGAATCATCTTGACCGTTCTATCTGCTGAGAAATGTCCTCCCGCAGCTCCTGCGTGTGCCATTTCTAATACTGAGAGATATTCATTCTCATGAATGCACAATCTTAGTTGGTTATCCTTTCCGCGTTTAAAGAGTTGTTTTCCTAGGATAACGTAATCCTTGCTCTGTTCTTCAAGAGCACCTTTCCTTGCTAAGGTAGCTCCCTCCGGGTACTCTTGAGTTTTCAAGAACTTTACTAAAGGCATGCTCCACCTTGGTGCTATTGTAGAATAGCATAACGTAGAGTTCTCTCCTGGGATTTGTTCTTGACAGGTTTGACAGTTTGACACATAATGATGTGCATCTCGTTGCATGGTTGGCCAATATATGCCGAATCTCTTGAGTGTTTGCCATGTTCCATTTGCATTCAAATGAGTGTTCCATTGGTTTATGTGTGCTTTCTGAAGCCACATTTCTTGTTCCCCTTCCTCCACGCATCTCATCAACAGTCCGCTTGAATCCTGGTGGTACAAACTTCCAGCAATAATGTGAAGGTTTTTAGTCTTCCAGAGATCTTGCTTTCGGTTTGGTGTGATCCCATCTTTAGGTCCATGTGTGAGTATCGGGATCAACTTTTCTGCCCACTGAGGACATACTTCCAGGTTAAAAAGATAAGTGTCTGGCAGATCATCGGGAACTCCTATAGGTGGTTCTCCATGGGTCATGCGAGATAAATGATCTGCCCTTATGTGTGTGTTTCCTTTCTTGACTATTACTTCAAAATCAAATTCCATTAGCAATAAAAACCATCGTACTAGACGTCCTGTATTGCAAGGCTTGTTGACTAAGTACAATAGAGCTTGATGATCAATGAAAAATTTGAATTTGTTTGCCAATAAGTAATGTCTAAACTTCTTGACGGCATAAACCATTCCTAGGCCTTCTCTCTCCGTAGTAGTATAATTGCGTTCAGCTTGATTTAACTGTCTACTGGCATAGGCTATCGGGTGGTCTAATTTACCTGTATCCGCTGGTTGAGTTAAGATGCAACCAATGGCAAACTTGGAAGCATCAACATGAATATGAAACGGTTTATTCCAGTTAGGGACTCGAAGAATCGGTGCTGAACTCAATCGATTCTTCAACTCATTAAAAGCTTTTTCGCATTCTTCGGTCCAATTGAATTGAGTTAACAATGCATAAAGAGGTCTAGCAATTATGGCATACATATGTATGAATCTTCGATAGTAACCACAATGTCCCATAAATGCTTGAACTTCTTTAGCAGTTTTCGGTCTCGGTAAATCCAAAATGACTTTGATTTTGTCTTCATCCGTGGAAATTCCATTCTTAGAAACAATATGTCCTAAGATTTTCCCTTGTCGCACCATGAAGACGCATTTTTCTGGATTGAGGCATACTCGATATTGTCGACATTTGGCAAAAATCTTTTCTAGTTCAGGGATGTGCTCTGATCGTATAGCTGAATATGTACACAGATCATCCACGTATACCTCCATGCTCTTTCGCAAAAATTCCTTGAACACATGACACATCAGTCTTTGGAACGTAGCTGGGGCATTCGTTAAACCAAAAGGCATGACTCTAAAGGCGTATACTCCCCATTCAGTTGCAAATGCAGTCTTATGTTGGTCCTCAGGAGCAATGGCTACCTGATTATACCCTGAAAAGCCATCCAAAAAACTATAAACTTCCTTCCCTGCTACCCTTTCCAAGAGATGGTCAGTGATCGGTAAGGGATAGCTATCCCTTATGGTGGCGGAGTTCACTTTTTTCAAATTGATGCACACTCTTAACTTCCCATTTTTCTTTGGTACAACTACCAAGGGTGATACCCATTCCGTGTGCTCAATTTCGTAGATGAATCCAGCGTCTAACAACTTATCTATTTCTTCTTTTATCTTGGCTGAATATACATCATTATAAGTATAAGGTCTCTGTTTGGAAGGTTTGGCCTCGGAAGTCATGGGGATTCTATGCGCACATATAGATGGATCTACTCCTTTTAAATCCTTATAAGTCCAAGCGAAGACATCCCGATATTCTCTTATGAGCTGAATTAACTCTCGTTCTTCTTCCTCTGAGACATCCTGTCCTATGAAAGTACATCGTTCCTCTCCTCCTTCCATGGTTACAACTAGTTTCTTGGTCTGCTCTTTATTATCATATGCTATTCCCGGTTGTGCCTCTCTTTTAGGCATTTGAATAGCAATCTTCCTCTCTTCTATTTCATATTTTTTGAAATGAGCTGGTACCTCAAATTGGTCTTGAAGCTTATTATCTCCATCTTCTAACTCCCTTTCAACTTCTAATTTTTCCTTTTGTGCGAGATCCTCATGTTGTTCATTGGCAGTGAAGTCCATGTTGGTGGTACTAATTCCTAAATTCATGGGTTCTTGTTCCATTTCAATGCTCTCGTAGTCCTCCTTCCAGTTTTGCTCAAATACTTCTCCTTCTTCTGCCTCCTGAAGGACTACCATATACAGGCTAATGTCATAACCCTCCTCGTCAATACATTCGTTCATAGTTACCACTTCTTCGTTTACACACACATCGAGGGTGGCTAAGATTTCCATCCAACCATGAGGTTCGAATTCTTCGTCTGGAAATACTTGTGGCATATAAGCTGGATCTTGTACCGATCTTACTACGCCTTGTTTCTGCTGCCAACTTTTTCTTCTCTCTTCTTCCTTTTTTGCTGCTTGGCATATCCATAGATGAGTGTCCTCGTTCATCCAGGATTGGTCACTAGAACCTGCACTATGAATCGATTGATTGTCTTCCTCTTTATGGATTTGATTCCATTGCAGAGGTGGTACATCCTGATATGTGTACGTATGTAGGTTGATCCTAGTGGTGACTCCTGCGTGTTGTAGGTACACTGCATCCTTTCCCCAATCTTGTACTACCTTTAGCTGTCTCATGAATGGCCTACCCAAGATCATCTCATAGTTGCTCGGCCTTTCAAAGTGACAAATTGCTAGGGTATGCTCGAATTCCACTCCGCACGTAGTGAAGACTACTCGTTCCAACAATCCTAAGGGTCTTTCTGTATGTCCATCGGCCATCTGAATTTTCATACGTGTTGGTCTCAATGCTGGTTTTCCCCATTTCTCCCAAATTTCTTTGGTAGCAATGCCTACACCAGCTCCTGAATCTAATATGGCTTTGGTTGTGTAACCTCTATAGGTGATTGGTAGACATGTATTTCCTTCGTCCCCTTCACTAAAGTCTCCTACTTTATCCACTGGGATTCTCACCGTTTTCACTTCGTCATCTAACTCCTCCTTTTCTTCCTTGACTTCCCACTGATTGATCAATTTTTCTTTTAAATGTGGTTTTACCTTTAACAGTTCTTCGAATGTTAAGGTGCATGGGATTTTCACCTCTCTAAGGCGCTGTATGATCTCCGATGTTTGAACTGATGGATTCGTTTCTCGTCTCTGTATTGATGGAATGCGATACAATTCTGAGTTGTGCTCGTATTCCCCGGTGTAATTAGGTAGTTCCTTTACATCGTCTTCGGCTTCTTTGTCACTTGCATCCATCGGAAAAATCCCTTCTGAATTAAGTTCAGGTATTGAATCCTCTATTTCGTTTTCTGCTTTCAATTCTTCAAAGGGCGGTTCCATTCCCTCTACTTTTTTCCACTTGTCCTCTTGAACTCTCGCCCATAAATCCTTAGTCCAGTCTCCTTCTGTTTCAGGGACTATGGATCCTTCCTTTCTTTCAACACCAATTTCATTATCCAGAGGTCTATTTACGTTAGGCTTTTTCTGATTATTTAGACACTCTTGGAATCTTTCTTCGCAAATTCGGTTATTTGGTAATGGTGATGTGGGTTTTTCTAATGTTTGTTGGGCAACTTCTATCAATTTTCTGTAGATTTCCAATCTTTCTTTCTCTAGGTCACCTCTCGGATATTCTCTCTCATGTTGTTCTATGGTAGGTCCGGCTTTAATTCTCTCTTTGTATGCCTGAATCCACATCGCTAAATCTTCAGGCATTGTGTCTGCTAATACCGATCCTACCTCCTCCTTTTTATTCTCCTTTTTATTGCCTTCTTCCACTTGTGATTCCTCTGATGATTTCTGTTCACTCTTTTCCTTTTCCTTCTTTTGCACTAACTTTTTTTCTTTTATTCTGTCTCTCCTTTGCTTCCATTTTTGGGATCGTTTACTGATGATACTTTTTCCTGGTTCTTCGGAGCCTTCTACTCTGTGAGGGATGGGTGTATTTCCCTCTTTGTCACTTTGATTATTTTCTTCGGTTTTATCGGGGCTTTCTCTAGCCCTTGCTCTCGTTATGGCTTTTAAAGGTATAGTGTACTCTTTATCACTCCCCGACGATTCAATTACCTCTATCACGTTAATCTGTACGTTAGATGTGACTTTGTTTGGGTTCTTAGGACAATCTCTGAAAAGATGTTCCTTTCCACAATCGCTACAGTAACCTTCCCAAATTCGTTGTGGTGGTGGTGGGTTAGGTAATGTACATTCTCTGATATAGTGGTCACCTCCACATCTGTAGCATGGTCCTCTAGGTACAGGTGGTCTATTCATTGGTCGAGGTGGCATGGTTGCTCTAGGAGCTGTGTACATTAATGGTACATAATCTTGCTCGTAGTTATACGAACTCTCCAACTTCTCCATGCCATAAGCATATGGGTCGTATTGTTGCCCATATTCCATTGTTGAGCTCTCATAACCTGAGTATATTTCTTGACTAGGTTCGTAAAATGAGTCATATGGTTCACTGCTAGTCAAAGGCGTTGCCGGCACTATGGCCCTTTCTAAGTTTTCCTCTGGCTGCGCTATCTTAACTGGGACAACGTTCTGAGGGTGGGGCGGTTGTTGTCCTAGCACTGGTTGAGGCTGTGTATATCCTTGGTATGTGTATGGTCGTGCTATTGGTGCCTGCGGCTGATATGATGGATATCTGAAGGCTTCTCCTCCTTGCTGGTTCTGCGGATATCCATATGGTCTCACATAAGGCTGGGTGGGTCTGGTTTGCCTATTGTAAGGGCAGTTCTCAGTGTTATGATTTGTGTATCTCTGCTCTACGCTGCAATACTGTAGTGGTCCTGGGACAGAGGGTCTCTGAGGAGCATAGGCAGGTGGTGGGACTACTCCCCTAGTACACAAGTGAGAAGGATGATCTCCTCCGCACTGCATACATCTTCTAAGCATAGGCATTCTCATAGGATTGGTGGGATAATTCCTCTGTCCTTGCATATTCAGTTTTTTTGCTAGCAAGTCAGCAATTTCCTCAATGTTGTTTTTAGGGTTCGATGTGCTATTTGATGACTCTTCACTTTTCACACTTCCTTGGGGTATTTTCAAGTCTCCTGCAAGGTTATCCTCTAGGTCTATACATTCCTTCATACACTCTTGCAGAGTTTGAACTCTCTTCACGTACACTAATGACCTCAAGGTTCCGTTCAATAGTCCTTCTAAGAACAATGATACCATCTTGTTTTGTGTTGGTCTCTCCTCTACGGGGCATCTATCCACATACTGCTTGAATCTCCGGGCAGCCAATCTGACTGACTCAGTTGGAGCTTGCTTGAAGCTGTGGATTAATGACGAAGAATTGTTCTTGATTCCAGACTTGGTAAATTCTTCAATCATTTCTTGATACACTTGATCCATGTTCTGAAAGGTATTTGGATCCAATGGCTGAAACCAGGCCAGGGCTGTGTCTGACAAGGTGAGGCCAAAGGATTCATATTGAATCATGAAGTCATCTACCTGCTCGGCTCTAACTACTTGTTTAAATTCTGCTATATGATTATAGGGTTCACTCGAGCCATCATAATGATTTCTCATGCATTTGGCCACTTGAATCGGTCTTAGTCTCCTTCCTACTTCAGGTTGTCTTGGCATTACAGGGTAATTTGGTCTTCCTATAGGTATGCCTGGTCCTCGTGCTACCTGTGGTCTGACTGGAGCACGAACTCCTTGTCTTGGGTCCATAGCTGGTTGTGGCCGGTAATTAGGATTAGTGGCAGGTATTGCAAATTGCACATGAGGTCTGATGGGGATCTGGGTTTGTTGAGTTTGTTGTGTCTGTCCCGAATGTTGACTTGAGTCATATTGAGAAGTTCCATGTGGGTTCCGTGAAGTGGTTGCTTGGTCCCTTGGGGGGAACACTGGAATGTTCTGATATTTCAGCTCAGCTCTCACTAATTCAGTGACTGGCCAATATCTTCTGTGGTCTTTGTCCAAATATGTAATGATGGTGGGGAATTCAGGATCTTGTAACTCATAGATGGTAACTGGATTAGGAGCAGCGTCCCAAATAGAGGAATGGGTCCTGAGCAGGTGCTCCATCCCATTGATTAAATACACATCTATTAGAGTGTCATCCTGAGGAACTAAGTCTCCTCTCCAAAGCTTAGTAATTGTCGATCTCCCTCTAGGAGTTGTTACTTGTTCTTCAGTTCCATGTCCATTTAAACTTGAAGTGTCATTTTCCTCACCACGCTCATTAATGATTTCCGGGTGTTCAGTGACCACGTATTGAATGTCTTGTTTATCCATGTACAGTCCTCCTATGTATTTGACTGCTGGTCTTGGCACTATGCAGGCCTCTGAAGCCTTCCTCAATCTGGCCACTGATCTGTTTAGACCATCTAAATAGATAGGGATCTCATTGTGGTTAGTGCTCACATATTCTAAGGAAGTTCTGTATTCGCCCTCAATGATGGACATCTGGCCAATCATGGGCACAGTGTTTTGCATATCCTCGGAAGCCATGGGGATTTCTCCTTCTGACTCACTGGAGGTTTCAGAATAGTGTGATCGGTTACTTGGTTCGGCAACACTCCCTACGGAAGAAATTACACTTCTTCGGCTTCCTAGGGTTCTTCCTGATCTCAAGTTCATTCACTTAAGAGCTCTAAACGATTCTTGTCCACCTTTGGTCTCTAGAGTTTTGAGTTATGGCTCAGAAGTCTAGGAAAACTTAGGCTGGAATGTGACTGAAAGAAAATTTCAAGTCACGATACTTGACTCTCACGACCTCTGAAAAGACGATCGCTGACAGACGATACTTGGGTAAAACGATCGCTGACAGACGATACTTGGGTGAAACGATCGCTGGAAAACGACCTTTCCCCAAACGATCTCTGACTGGGAACGATACACGACCTCTCAACAAAACGATCTACGACCTCTGACCCAAAACGATCGCTGACAAACGATACTTCATCAAAACGATCGCTGGGAATCGACACTTGGGTCTAACGATATTTGATCAAAACGATCGCTAGAAAACGATCTTTGATCAAACGATCTCTAGCAAAACGATCTCTGGCAAAAAGCGATACACGACCGACGATCTCTGAGAGAAACGATCGGCGATACTTCCTTGAAACGATACACGATCTCTCACTAGACGATACACGATACTCGGATAGAAACGATCTACGACCTTCACTGGAAACGATCGACGATACCTATCTGAAACGATACCGACCTTTGACAAGTGTCGCGATCTCTGGATCACGATACTTGGTAAGCGATACACGACCGACGACCTTTGATCAAAACGATCTCTAGCGAAACGATCTACGACCGCTATCTGAAACGATCTCTAGCGAAACGATCTCTAGCGAAACGATCGACGACCTCTGTCTGAAAACGATCTACGATCTCTATCTGAAACGATCTACGATATCTCTCAAAACGATCGACGACCGCTGGGAAATATCGCGATACTCAACCGCAGGAGTAAAACGATACTCGACCGCAGGAGCAAAGCGATACTTGACCCTTTTTTTCAAATTTTTGTGTTGTTTTTTGAGGTTTGGATGTTTCCCCCTTTCTCTCCTAGGTTCTCTCTCTTATCCCTACCCACTGTATCAATCAACGAGCTACTTTTAACCCCCTGAATGCCCAAACGACACTCAGCGCAGGTCGTTTTTTTCCTTCTCCTAGGTTGAAATGCTGAAATTTTTGAGCAAGGAGGTGGTTTAGTTTACCTTGGAAGCTCCCATGATCTCTTGGTCCAACTCCTTTGCACAGAACTCTCCCCTATTGCTTGCTTGCCTCAAAACGACCGCTGGGCTCACACGACACTCGATGCAGCTCTCCACGATACTTGTTCAACAAGTAACTTGAAAATGAAAAATTTTTTGGCTTTTATACTTGGGAATTCCTAGCTTACTGAAAAATGAAAATCCTTGAACAAACCTAAAGCCTATTCTACTCTCCACTCACTCCTATTTTACTTCTTCTACTCACTCCCCTAATCTATCAACTTACTACACACACTCCAAGAATGAGAAGTAGCAAGTGCGGTTGAAATTGACTTACCAAAGAAGAGAAAATTTCCGCTCCTCCAAGTTCTTCAAAGCAAAAAGCTACTTACCATCACGCGGATGCCTCGGTTTGATTCGTCACTCCCCGGCAACGGCGCCAAAAAGTGTGTTGTCCTAAGCTTCAACTTAGGGACTTGCGGAGAAAGAGACTGTACCTCAATCCCCTCACAAGTGCATATAGTGGGGATACACGCTTTTAATTTATCAATCCGAAGAGTATACTAACCTAGCCGAGTGTATGAAGACATGCAAATGCGTAATGGTCAATGCAAAAGTATTACTCTAAAGTGAAAATGAGAAAAACACTTATCCTAACAAGCTTCAACTGTAGGTCAAGACGAAACGATACTTGGTGCAGCAGCCGTCAGTATTTTGGACTTTTCTCCTAGCTCCGAGCTCCAAACATAGCGAATAGCATATGCGTTTCGAAGCTCTCGAGAAGACGCATCCAATGGCAGTGGTTTCATGCAATTCCGACACTCCTACTTCAAGTTATGACAGAAATACTGAGTCGCGGGAATACTTTCCTACACTTCAGCACTTCCTACACCTCGCACACACCTCTCCTACAGCAAAGAAACACTCTCAAGGATAGATCACACTCACAAACACTCTTTCCAAGCAATACACATGCATACAAGCTCACGAAGAAGAAGATGAAGAGGGAAGAAGACACAAATTCGAATTTCTGTGCTCTCTCTTCTCACAATGGCAAAAAGTCCTTTACAAAGAGTCACATTTGACTTATATACTAGTGCCCTAAAAATGGTCCTTTCACACAAGTGACCGGCACTTTATTCACTAAGAGCTAATTTCCTACTATTTTACATGGGTAAGCTTCTATTCTTCTATGGGAATGCATCTAGAGGACTCCTCTAGTGCCTTTACAAGGGAAATATATTACAGAAATGAATATGTTACAAAAATATCTGGTCCAAATCGGAAAAATTTTGGGGCCCGTCTTTTTCTCTGCTTTGTGCGCTCTTTGGCTCTGCAACACTCTCCCCCTCTTCGCCTCTGTCGTCCCTTGACAGACTTCGCTTCCTTTGACAGACTTTGCTTCGCGCACGCGCCCTGTGGTCAGTATTGTCTGCAGTTAAACAGACATGCAGATTCGATGGCCTTCTTGATTCAAGCTCTACTACTCGAGAGCCTGATGTAGTCGCCTTGCCTGTTGACTTGGGTTGCCACGCACGCCACCAGTGACTAGGAATGTGCTATTCTTAGTCACCCTCTTCAACTTTTCAGCCTCTACCCCTTTCTAACTTTTGGTCCTACTCTGATGTTTGAAAAATCCACTCCTCTGGACCCCGGGGTTAAGCTTTGTAGCCTGGTGCGTGCCCCTGCGGGGCTCTGTGCAGAGATGGGTGTTGCGCCCCTGCGGGGCTTCCTGCAGAGATGTATCTTTACATTTGTCTATCTTCAAATTTGCCCTTTTAGTGAAGCTGTTTCTTTCGTTGCTTTCTTTTTTTCCTTTTCTTACTCGTTTCGCCCTCAACACTGCCCCCCTCCTGAACTCTGTCGTCCCCGACAGGCTTTGATAAGCGCCGGGCATATGTTCTGTATACTTGTTGCTCTGTATCGTTTAGCAGATTAGCTTCACGTATCATGATCTGTTTCCATTGTTCCGCTTTGACTCCATCGTTTGGCGGTTGTCTATGATCTGCGAAGAAGCTTAATTCATATGCCACAAGTCTGGCATTCAGATTTGATGACATCTTCAAAAATACCTCTGAATCTATTTCAAAAAATCCTGTAAAAAATGCTTCTTCAAATATTTGCATGTATGGACTTGGCAAAAACATGAGTCTAGAATAATATGCCATTATTGTGGGGCGGCTCGGCATCACTGATAGATCGAAGATAAGTATATCGGTGCCTTGATTAATGCCGATGAAGTTCAGAAATGTATATGCCGCATGTTTGAAAACTTTCAGGACTGTAAGTAGCATACCAAGTATTTTATTTGTCATCTTAACTGCTAAATCTGGTACAGTCGCATAGTTTTGTAGCCAAAATTCTATGGTCTTGATCATATAATCCTCGGTTGGCAAATAATTATGTGGCGGGCTAGGTAACATCGGATAGTTTAGCCACTGTTTATTAATAGTGCCGCTGCGTTGTAAAGCCAAAAATTCTGTTGCAACCCTTCTGCGTGGTATGGGACAAAACGAAGGGTTTACCTGTAATAAATAAGGTGCAGCCTCCCAGTGCACTCGTAGTGTGGGATATTTCTCCAAAAACTTTCTCCTCCACACTGGCTGTGCAGCTTCAAACTCTGCCTGAGTGTACGTGAATGTGTCATTTTTGAAATTAAGCTGCTGATCCGGACTTTTGTGTGTAACCTTCTTTATATATTGCCTTGTTTTCTCTTTCAACAGTCCATATGGAATGTTGAAAGGCTTGATGATCTTCTCCAAGTCTTTACCTTTGATTTTGGCTTCCTTCATGACCTTGATGACTTCATTCTCAAAACTTTCCGTCAATCGGGACACCACTAGTGCCCGTTCCTTCTGACTTATTTCTGCAGTGTATGGCATTGGATGATCATCATGCATATCCGCCATCTGCTCATGCATTGGAGAATGATAGATCGGTTGAGATAGAGGGCTTACCTCTACCTCGTCAGTAGGATGTCCTTTTTCTGGCACTACTGATGTCCCGATCGGTTCTTTACCTTTCTGCTGATTCTGTAGCTCTTCAATGCATTCTTCTTTTTCTTTTACCTTTTGCATGGCTTCACTGAGTTTTTCTTTGGTGGCTAGGAGCTCCTTACCTATGTCAGCTACGTGATCCATGTTTTCACTGTAGCTCTGTACCAATTTGGCCTGTGCTGAATTCAGCTGCCTTTTGAGCTCACTCATTTCTTGATCGTGCCGCCGTTCTGATTCTTCTTGTACTTCCTTAGCTTGTTGTAGCAATTTGGCATACTCCGCTATCTGTTCTTTTAATTCCTGTTCTTTAGTTTCTGAGGGGCCCTGTTGTATCAGTGGTTGATCATATAATAATGATTTCATTAATTCTTTATTCCTATCGCGCAGGCTGTCGTTCTCTTCGAGATATAGCTTGAGTTGTTGCTCTAATAGTACGCTTCGCATCCTCATTTTTTCTTTCTCAGCCTCGCTTGCTTTGTGTAATTGTTGCAACTCTTTTAGTTGTGTAAGCAACTTTTGATTTTGGGCAATGGATTCGTCATATTGTGTCTTAATTGCTAGCACTTCAGTATTTTTGTTCGCCACTTCTTTTTGTGCTGCAATTAGCTGTGCCGATAACTGTTCGCTCATGAGTTGAAACTGATTTTTTTCTCTTCGTGCTTGATCATATTCAGCATCTGTATCCATCATTTGCTGCTGGGTGTCCATGGCTGTCTGGATCATTTGTTTTACTACCGGCTTCAGTTGAGTCACATCTACATTGAGCCATGTTTTTGGTATTGATGGTTCTGCTCCGGTAGCCACGTCTTTGCCTTGGGCAATGTGTAAAGTGGTATCATGGGGCTGCCTGATTTGAAGCTGGATCCTTGGCTCAGCCCCCATGTTTTCATTCTGTCCTCGAGGTGTGTCATCAGGCACCTCTATTATTGTTTGTTCTTTTTGTGGGACCTCTCCCATTTCCGTACTCACTGGGGTTTGTTCTTCCTCTTTAATAGGTATGTTGACATGTGTGACCCCAGTAGTTGTGTCTTCCTTGATGCTGACTTTGGTGGTGTCATTCAATTGAATGACATGCTCCTGCTCCTGAGCATCATCCACCTTCTTTTCTTTTTCCTTCTGGCTGTCTGGTGTTACTTCCATTTGATTGACCTCCGGCCCTTCGTCTTCATAAGTTTCAGTCCTGATATCAGTGTCTAGCGTATCTTTCTCAGGACTGGATTCCGTATTCGTACTTGAGTCATCAATGCCCAATTCTTGGTATCTTCCAGGTTGCTTTGGAGGTGTTTCTGTACTCTGCTTTTGCTGAATTTGACTCGCTTGTCTATATTGATGTCCTTGGACATTTAGATTTACCTGCCCTTGCATATACTGGTGTGTTTCCTCGAGGGCAACAGACAAGTCTCTTTTTGAAATCGGCATTTGAGCCGTCGTGACCTTAGGCAAGAGATGCGTTCTTTTGGACTGCGGTGTTGCTTGGGCTTCTTCTTCTCGCAAGCGTTTTGTACCCCTCATGGGCTTCTGTGTGCTGGTTCCAGCCTCTTCCACTACAATTGCTGCTTTCTTTTTCTTAGGGACAGAAGCGGATTTTGCATACCTTGCTAGTCCTTCTGCTGTTGGCATCTCTCGTAAGCAGTGTCTCATGTCTAGGGCTTCATATATCAATAAGGTCAAAGCTGAACCACCGTTCAGGAACTTCTTTTGCCCCCATTTCTTCTGAGCTTCAAACAACCGCTCTTGTACGTAGCCTGTGAGATTCACTTTGTTTCCTATCTGTCTCATGGCATGCGATAGGAGTTGTACTACAATTTTCTGAGGTGCCGTGTATCTATTCATGCCAGGAAAACAGAAGTGTTGGTGTACCAAACGTACTGCATCTTCAATATCCCCTCTGTTAATCTCCAGGAATGATCTTTTCTTGGGGTCGTGGCATTCCTCTTTGACATTGGTAATGCCTTCTTGATTCCATCCAAAGGTCTTATTGATCAATTCATGAGTGAATTGAATGGTCTTCCATTTGCCCACCTTGTCCAAAACCTTTGCTTCTGGAACCGAAATCTTTGTAGCAGCCGGCTGCATAGTATTCATTACTTGTGTACATCTTTGGAAGTCGGGTACACATATAGGTATCTTCAAAAATGCTTCAATGCCCGCTTGAGTCCATACTTCTTCGATATGTGGTAACCCTTGTATTATTGTCTTGAAATCCTGTGACATAATAGGGAAATAGTGGTCCCTGTCCATAATCTTGATGGTTGCCATGAATAGAAGTTCCGAGATAGGTTGGTCATCTCGAAACCAATGTCCTCTGACCTTGGTTATTGACCCCAATGGAAGAAGTAGTTCCTCTTCCTGCTGTGTAGCTTCTGAGTCAGAAGATGTCATCTGCACTCAATATAGAGGATGTATTAGTATCCATATTTTTTCAGAAATCCTCCTCCATATGTTGATTATTAATTCGATGTTGCTCCGAGTGCATGGTGTCGTCCCTTTCCCGTGGGTGTGAGAAAGGTAATACCTGAATTTTTCATGTATTTTTATATATTTTTTTGCTGAAAGAAAACATAAAAGTTAGTACATAGCCGAAGCGGTTAGTGAAAAATTTTTTTGGAGTAATATTTTAAGTATGTACAAGTGCTCTCCTATTTCCAAAGGGAAAATGTGCGTGACTATCCAAAAATAGAAGAAGGACGTGCCGAATGCTTGGCCTTGTAATGTGGCCCTATCATGCATACTTTGGATCTTGGCAACTCCTCATGTGTGCAATTGGAAGTAGTTGCCCTAAGTATGCAGCTTGTCTTGTCTTTCGGCCTCCATATTTGCTTCACTTGGGTGCGACGTACTGTATTCTCCCCCTTCTTGATGAATGCTGTTCGTTTTCGGTTGTATGTCTTCTGATTCTGTTTTGGGAATCTCAAGTCGGTTTGTATTGCATTTGGAGATTCCTTCTTCCTCCAATATGTCCTTTCTCTCGTCGGATGTGTCTGTTGACCAATGTGACTATGATAGCTCTTCTGAGGATGTTCTTTGTTTGGGATGGTCGTTCTTTGGGAATGTGACTTTGGGACCCAAATTTTGGTTCGATCAGGTTGTGCAGTTATCAGCTTCTTTGGGATCCATATACTCTTGAGTTGTGGTTGCTGAAAGTGTCCGAAATCCTTTGTCTTCTTATACAAGTGCTCATGCTGCTGTCGAAGACTTTTCTGTCGCTGAAGATAGGCCTTCTTTTGGTCCTTTCTTATCCAAGCTCGTGTAGAATGTGGAATGGGGTACACTTTCACGGTTGTAGACTTCACTTTTTGCAGAGGAAGATTTTTTCTTGGACTTTGTGGTTCTCTGTGCTTGATTTCATGTTCTTGTGCACTCTTGTGACTCTCTAAACTCAAGGGTGGAGTGCACACAGGACTCACAGTATTTTCACATGAAGTACTTGACGATGGGGTTCCTATATTGCTAGTGAACTTACAATCATGACTTTGTTCATTAGGATGAACTTCTGGCTCTATAATAGCAGCTTTGGGTGGTCGTTCGTCTAGCAAACTATATACTTCACGAGGTCCTATTCTGGCCGAGATGTATCCTAAAGCCAATTGAATGGTTACCTCATATTCATATATCCAATCCTGGCCTAGCACCACATCTTCAAGCAGATCTTGGTCCTGACATACTAAAAGTCTCTGCTCCATTGTGTTGTTCCCCATATGTAAAGGTAGAGTGATCTCACCTATGCATTGAGTAACTTTTCCTCCTATTCCAATTAGCTGTGCCTTCGATGGGCGTAACTCCTCTTTAAGCCTCTGAGACAAAGAGAATCTAATGCAACTTATTGTTGCTCCTGTGTCTATAAGAGCATCCACTAAGTGGTACTCTTTTCGTCCTGCCCCCAGATTCAAATAAGGTTGTCTTCTTTGTTGCCCAGAGTTCTCTGTGGCTCTAAAATTAGCCATAGGGATGAGTTCTTCTCCTACTCGATACCTCTCGTCTCTTTCTCTCATCCACTCTTTCCGTTTTCTGATACGTTCTAGGGCTTCCTGTCTAGCTTCTTCTCGTATGCGTTCTTCTTCCTTTTTTCTACTCTGAGCTCCTAAGAGCCGTGCTAACATTTGATCCGTTAGAGGCTCCATAAATCTTTTCACTCTGCAACCACTGATGTAGTTGGGAAGAATATTTCCGTCTAGTGTGGCGAGATTGACTGCACCACTAGTGGAGATTTGATTTATGATCATAGGTCCATGTCCACGTTTCTGTAGTTTCTTTGCATGTTGTTTGAGTGTGTATACTAGGACTAAATCGCCTTCTTTCAGTCCCTTGTCTTTTATATGTGCATCATAATATGCCTTTTGTCTCCGTTTAGCGGCATAGATGCCTGCTACTGCTTGCAATCTAGTCTCATGCAGCTTTTCTATTTGATCTAATTGCTGAGACAATTCATGACCGTTCCACTCATATTGCTGGGCTACTTTTAATGTAGGCACTAAGAAGTCAATTGGCAAAATTGCATTTTGCCCATACACTAAATTGAAAGGTGTAGTTCCAATAGCCGTTTTATAAGCCACTCGGAAGGCCCAAATTGCGTGATGCAATTGTTTGTCCCAGTCTGACCTTCCATTATTGACAATCTTTGTCAATACCGTACAAAGTACTTTGTTGGAACTCTCAGCTTGCCCATTAGCTTGAGGGTGGTATGGGGCTGACTTTTTATGAATCACTAAGAATTCATTCATTAGCGATTCAATGACTTCGTTTAAGAAATGAGTTCCTCGATCACTCACTATCTCGATCGGTAGTCCAAAGCGTGTGAATATGTGCTCAAAGAGAAATTTTGCTGTAGTTTGAGCATCATTCTTTCTAGTGGCTTTTGCTTCTACCCACTTAGTCAAGTAATCAGTGGCTACTATGATGTATTCCGCATGTGATCCTTTCGCAGGTGGATTGATAGGTCCTATGAAGTCAATTCCCCATTTGGTAAATGCTCTCGCACAAACCATGGGTCTTAAAGGCATGTCATCTCTTCTAATAGGATATTTTGCTCTCTGACATGTTTCACAGCTTCTCACGTATGTCTCTGTGTCCATATGTAGAGTTGGCCACCACAGGCCTGCAAAGAGAATCATCTTGACCGTTCTATCTGCTGAGAAATGTCCTCCCGCAGCTCCTGCGTGTGCCATTTCTAATACTGAGAGATATTCATTCTCATGAATGCACAATCTTAGTTGGTTATCCTTTCCGCGTTTAAAGAGTTGTTTTCCTAGGATAACGTAATCCTTGCTCTGTTCTTCAAGAGCACGTTTCCTTGCTAAGGTAGCTCCCTCCGGGTACTCTTGAGTTTTCAAGAACTAAAGGCATGCTCCACCTTGGTGCTATTGTAGAATAGCATAACGTAGAGTTCTCTCCTGGGATTTGTTCTTGACAGGTTTGACAGTTTGACACATAATGATGTGCATCTTGTTGCATGGTTGGCCAATATATGCCGAATCTCTTGAGTGTTTGCCATGTTCCATTTGCATTCAAATGAGTGTTCCATTGGTTTATGTGTGCTTTCTGAAGCCACATTTCTTGTTCCCCTTCCTCCACGCATCTCATCAACAGTCCGCTTGAATCCTGGTGGTACAAACTTCCAGCAATAATGTGAAGGTTTTTAGTCTTCCAGAGATCTTGCTTTCGGTTTGGTGTGATCCCATCTTTAGGTCCATGTGTGAGTATCGGGATCAACTTTTCTGCCCACTGAGGACATACTTCCAGGTTAAAAAGATAAGTGTCTGGCAGATCATCGGGAACTCCTATAGGTGGTTCTCCATGGGTCATGCGAGATAAATGATCTGCCCTTATGTGTGTGTTTCCTTTCTTGACTATTACTTCAAAATCAAATTCCATTAGCAATAAAAACCATCGTACTAGACGTCCTGTATTGCAAGGCTTGTTGACTAAGTACAATAGAGCTTGATGATCAATGAAAAATTTGAATTTGTTTGCCAATAAGTAATGTCTAAACTTCTTGACGGCATAAACCATTCCTAGGCCTTCTCTCTCCGTAGTAGTATAATTGCGTTCAGCTTGATTTAACTGTCTACTGGCATAGGCTATCGGGTGGTCTAATTTACCTGTATCCGCTGGTTGAGTTAAGATGCAACCAATGGCAAACTTGGAAGCATCAACATGAATATGAAACGGTTTATTCCAGTTAGGGACTCGAAGAATCGGTGCTGAACTCAATCGATTCTTCAACTCATTAAAAGCTTTTTCGCATTCTTCGGTCCAATTGAATTGAGTTAACAATGCATAAAGAGGTCTAGCAATTATGGCATACATATGTATGAATCTTCGATAGTAACCACAATGTCCCATAAATGCTTGAACTTCTTTAGCAGTTTTCGGTCTCGGTAAATCCAAAATGACTTTGATTTTGTCTTCATCCGTGGAAATTCCATTCTTAGAAACAATATGTCCTAAGATTTTCCCTTGTCGCACCATGAAGACGCATTTTTCTGGATTGAGGCATACTCGATATTGTCGACATTTGGCAAAAATCTTTTCTAGTTCAGGGATGTGCTCTGATCGTATAGCTGAATATGTACACAGATCATCCACGTATACCTCCATGCTCTTTCGCAAAAATTCCTTGAACACATGACACATCAGTCTTTGGAACGTAGCTGGGGCATTCGTTAAACCAAAAGGCATGACTCTAAAGGCGTATACTCCCCATTCAGTTGCAAATGCAGTCTTATGTTGGTCCTCAGGAGCAATGGCTACCTGATTATACCCTGAAAAGCCATCCAAAAAACTATAAACTTCCTTCCCTGCTACCCTTTCCAAGAGATGGTCAGTGATCGGTAAGGGATAGCTATCCCTTATGGTGGCGGAGTTCACTTTTTTCAAATTGATGCACACTCTTAACTTCCCATTTTTCTTTGGTACAACTACCAAGGGTGATACCCATTCCGTGTGCTCAATTTCGTAGATGAATCCAGCGTCTAACAACTTATCTATTTCTTCTTTTATCTTGGCTGAATATACATCATTATAAGTATAAGGTCTCTGTTTGGAAGGTTTGGCCTCGGAAGTCATGGGGATTCTATGCGCACATATAGATGGATCTACTCCTTTTAAATCCTTATAAGTCCAAGCGAAGACATCCCGATATTCTCTTATGAGCTGAATTAACTCTCGTTCTTCTTCCTCTGAGACATCCTGTCCTATGAAAGTACATCGTTCCTCTCCTCCTTCCATGGTTACAACTAGTTTCTTGGTCTGCTCTTTATTATCATATGCTATTCCCGGTTGTGCCTCTCTTTTAGGCATTTGAATAGCAATCTTCCTCTCTTCTATTTCATATTTTTTGAAATGAGCTGGTACCTCAAATTGGTCTTGAAGCTTATTATCTCCATCTTCTAACTCCCTTTCAACTTCTAATTTTTCCTTTTGTGCGAGATCCTCATGTTGTTCATTGGCAGTGAAGTCCATGTTGGTGGTACTAATTCCTAAATTCATGGGTTCTTGTTCCATTTCAATGCTCTCGTAGTCCTCCTTCCAGTTTTGCTCAAATACTTCTCCTTCTTCTGCCTCCTGAAGGACTACCATATACAGGCTAATGTCATAACCCTCCTCGTCAATACATTCGTTCATAGTTACCACTTCTTCGTTTACACACACATCGAGGGTGGCTAAGATTTCCATCCAACCATGAGGTTCGAATTCTTCGTCTGGAAATACTTGTGGCATATAAGCTGGATCTTGTACCGATCTTACTACGCCTTGTTTCTGCTGCCAACTTTTTCTTCTCTCTTCTTCCTTTTTTGCTGCTTGGCATATCCATAGATGAGTGTCCTCGTTCATCCAGGATTGGTCACTAGAACCTGCACTATGAATCGATTGATTGTCTTCCTCTTTATGGATTTGATTCCATTGCAGAGGTGGTACATCCTGATATGTGTACGTATGTAGGTTGATCCTAGTGGTGACTCCTGCGTGTTGTAGGTACACTGCATCCTTTCCCCAATCTTGTACTACCTTTAGCTGTCTCATGAATGGCCTACCCAAGATCATCTCATAGTTGCTCGGCCTTTCAAAGTGACAAATTGCTAGGGTATGCTCGAATTCCACTCCGCACGTAGTGAAGACTACTCGTTCCAACAATCCTAAGGGTCTTTCTGTATGTCCATCGGCCATCTGAATTTTCATACGTGTTGGTCTCAATGCTGGTTTTCCCCATTTCTCCCAAATTTCTTTGGTAGCAATGCCTACACCAGCTCCTGAATCTAATATGGCTTTGGTTGTGTAACCTCTATAGGTGATTGGTAGACATGTATTTCCTTCGTCCCCTTCACTAAAGTCTCCTACTTTATCCACTGGGATTCTCACCGTTTTCACTTCGTCATCTAACTCCTCCTTTTCTTCCTTGACTTCCCACTGATTGATCAATTTTTCTTTTAAATGTGGTTTTACCTTTAACAGTTCTTCGAATGTTAAGGTGCATGGGATTTTCACCTCTCTAAGGCGCTGTATGATCTCCGATGTTTGAACTGATGGATTCGTTTCTCGTCTCTGTATTGATGGAATGCGATACAATTCTGAGTTGTGCTCGTATTCCCCGGTGTAATTAGGTAGTTCCTTTACATCGTCTTCGGCTTCTTTGTCACTTGCATCCATCGGAAAAATCCCTTCTGAATTAAGTTCAGGTATTGAATCCTCTATTTCGTTTTCTGCTTTCAATTCTTCAAAGGGCGGTTCCATTCCCTCTACTTTTTTCCACTTGTCCTCTTGAACTCTCGCCCATAAATCCTTAGTCCAGTCTCCTTCTGTTTCAGGGACTATGGATCCTTCCTTTCTTTCAACACCAATTTCATTATCCAGAGGTCTATTTACGTTAGGCTTTTTCTGATTATTTAGACACTCTTGGAATCTTTCTTCGCAAATTCGGTTATTTGGTAATGGTGATGTGGGTTTTTCTAATGTTTGTTGGGCAACTTCTATCAATTTTCTGCAGATTTCCAATCTTTCTTTCTCTAGGTCACCTCTCGGATATTCTCTCTCATGTTGTTCTATGGTAGGTCCGGCTTTAATTCTCTCTTTGTATGCCTGAATCCACATCGCTAAATCTTCAGGCATTGTGTCTGCTAATACCGATCCTACCTCCTCCTTTTTATTCTCCTTTTTATTGCCTTCTTCCACTTGTGATTCCTCTGATGATTTCTGTTCACTCTTTTCCTTTTCCTTCTTTTGCACTAACTTTTTTTCTTTTATTCTGTCTCTCCTTTGCTTCCATTTTTGGGATCGTTTACTGATGATACTTTTTCCTGGTTCTTCGGAGCCTTCTACTCTGTGAGGGATGGGTGTATTTCCCTCTTTGTCACTTTGATTATTTTCTTCGGTTTTATCGGGGCTTTCTCTAGCCCTTGCTCTCGTTATGGCTTTTAAAGGTATAGTGTACTCTTTATCACTCCCCGACGATTCAATTACCTCTATCACGTTAATCTGTACGTTAGATGTGACTTTGTTTGGGTTCTTAGGACAATCTCTGAAAAGATGTTCCTTTCCACAATCGCTACAGTAACCTTCCCAAATTCGTTGTGGTGGTGGTGGGTTAGATAATGTACATTCTCTGATATAGTGGTCACCTCCACATCTGTAGCATGGTCCTCTAGGTACAGGTGGTCTATTCATTGGTCGAGGTGGCATGGTTGCTCTAGGAGCTGTGTACATTAATGGTACATAATCTTGCTCGTAGTTATACGAACTCTCCAACTTCTCCATGCCATAAGCATATGGGTCGTATTGTTGCCCATATTCCATTGTTGAGCTCTCATAACCTGAGTATATTTCTTGACTAGGTTCGTAAAATGAGTCATATGGTTCACTGCTAGTCAAAGGCGTTGCCGGCACTATGGCCCTTTCTAAGTTTTCCTCTGGCTGCGCTATCTTAACTGGGACAACGTTCTGAGGGTGGGGCGGTTGTTGTCCTAGCACTGGTTGAGGCTGTGTATATCCTTGGTATGTGTATGGTCGTGCTATTGGTGCCTGCGGCTGATATGATGGATATCTGAAGGCTTCTCCTCCTTGCTGGTTCTGCGGATATCCATATGGTCTCACATAAGGCTGGGTGGGTCTGGTTTGCCTATTGTAAGGGCAGTTCTCAGTGTTATGATTTGTGTATCTCTGCTCTACGCTGCAATACTGTAGTGGTCCTGGGACAGAGGGTCTCTGAGGAGCATAGGCAGGTGGTGGGACTACTCCCCTAGTACACAAGTGAGAAGGATGATCTCCTCCGCACTGCATACATCTTCTAAGCATAGGCATTCTCATAGGATTGGTGGGATAATTCCTCTGTCCTTGCATATTCAGTTTTTTTGCTAGCAAGTCAGCAATTTCCTCAATGTTGTTTTTAGGGTTCGATGTGCTATTTGATGACTCTTCACTTTTCACACTTCCTTGGGGTATTTTCAAGTCTCCTGCAAGGTTATCCTCTAGGTCTATACATTCCTTCATACACTCTTGCAGAGTTTGAACTCTCTTCACGTACACTAATGACCTCAAGGTTCCGTTCAATAGTCCTTCTAAGAACAATGATACCATCTTGTTTTGTGTTGGTCTCTCCTCTACGGGGCATCTATCCACATACTGCTTGAATCTCCGGGCAGCCAATCTGACTGACTCAGTTGGAGCTTGCTTGAAGCTGTGGATTAATGACGAAGAATTGTTCTTGATTCCAGACTTGGTAAATTCTTCAATCATTTCTTGATACACTTGATCCATGTTCTGAAAGGTATTTGGATCCAATGGCTGAAACCAGGCCAGGGCTGTGTCTGACAAGGTGAGGCCAAAGGATTCATATTGAATCATGAAGTCATCTACCTGCTCGGCTCTAACTACTTGTTTAAATTCTGCTATATGATTATAGGGTTCACTCGAGCCATCATAATGATTTCTCATGCATTTGGCCACTTGAATCGGTCTTAGTCTCCTTCCTACTTCAGGTTGTCTTGGCATTACAGGGTAATTTGGTCTTCCTATAGGTATGCCTGGTCCTCGTGCTACCTGTGGTCTGACTGGAGCACGAACTCCTTGTCTTGGGTCCATAGCTGGTTGTGGCCGGTAATTAGGATTAGTGGCAGGTATTGCAAATTGCACATGAGGTCTGATGGGGATCTGGGTTTGTTGAGTTTGTTGTGTCTGTCCCGAATGTTGACTTGAGTCATATTGAGAAGTTCCATGTGGGTTCCGTGAAGTGGTTGCTTGGTCCCTTGGGGGGAACACTGGAATGTTCTGATATTTCAGCTCAGCTCTCACTAATTCAGTGACTGGCCAATATCTTCTGTGGTCTTTGTCCAAATATGTAATGATGGTGGGGAATTCAGGATCTTGTAACTCATAGATGGTAACTGGATTAGGAGCAGCGTCCCAAATAGAGGAATGGGTCCTGAGCAGGTGCTCCATCCCATTGATTAAATACACATCTATTAGAGTGTCATCCTGAGGAACTAAGTCTCCTCTCCAAAGCTTAGTAATTGTCGATCTCCCTCTAGGAGTTGTTACTTGTTCTTCAGTTCCATGTCCATTTAAACTTGAAGTGTCATTTTCCTCACCACGCTCATTAATGATTTCCGGGTGTTCAGTGACCACGTATTGAATGTCTTGTTTATCCATGTACAGTCCTCCTATGTATTTGACTGCTGGTCTTGGCACTATGCAGGCCTCTGAAGCCTTCCTCAATCTGGCCACTGATCTGTTTAGACCATCTAAATAGATAGGGATCTCATTGTGGTTAGTGCTCACATATTCTAAGGAAGTTCTGTATTCGCCCTCAATGATGGACATCTGGCCAATCATGGGCACAGTGTTTTGCATATCCTCGGAAGCCATGGGGATTTCTCCTTCTGACTCACTGGAGGTTTCAGAATAGTGTGATCGGTTACTTGGTTCGGCAACACTCCCTACGGAAGAAATTACACTTCTTCGGCTTCCTAGGGTTCTTCCTGATCTCAAGTTCATTCACTTAAGAGCTCTAAACGATTCTTGTCCACCTTTGGTCTCTAGAGTTTTGAGTTATGGCTCAGAAGTCTAGGAAAACTTAGGCTGGAATGTGACTGAAAGAAAATTTCAAGTCACGATACTTGACTCTCACGACCTCTGAAAAGACGATCGCTGACAGACGATACTTGGGTAAAACGATCGCTGACAGACGATACTTGGGTGAAACGATCGCTGGAAAACGACCTTTCCCCAAACGATCTCTGACTGGGAACGATACACGACCTCTCAACAAAACGATCTACGACCTCTGACCCAAAACGATCGCTGACAAACGATACTTCATCAAAACGATCGCTGGGAATCGACACTTGGGTCTAACGATATTTGATCAAAACGATCGCTAGAAAACGATCTTTGATCAAACGATCTCTAGCAAAACGATCTCTGGCAAAAAGCGATACACGACCGACGATCTCTGAGAGAAACGATCGGCGATACTTCCTTGAAACGATACACGATCTCTCACTAGACGATACACGATACTCGGATAGAAACGATCTACGACCTTCACTGGAAACGATCGACGATACCTATCTGAAACGATACCGACCTTTGACAAGTGTCGCGATCTCTGGATCACGATACTTGGTAAGCGATACACGACCGACGACCTTTGATCAAAACGATCTCTAGCGAAACGATCTACGACCGCTATCTGAAACGATCTCTAGCGAAACGATCTCTAGCGAAACGATCGACGACCTCTGTCTGAAAACGATCTACGATCTCTATCTGAAACGATCTACGATATCTCTCAAAACGATCGACGACCGCTGGGAAATATCGCGATACTCAACCGCAGGAGTAAAACGATACTCGACCGCAGGAGCAAAGCGATACTTGACCCTTTTTTTCAAATTTTTGTGTTGTTTTTTGAGGTTTGGATGTTTCCCCCTTTCTCTCCTAGGTTCTCTCTCTTATCCCTACCCACTGTATCAATCAACGAGCTACTTTTAACCCCCTGAATGCCCAAACGACACTCAGCGCAGGTCGTTTTTTTCCTTCTCCTAGGTTGAAATGCTGAAATTTTTGAGCAAGGAGGTGGTTTAGTTTACCTTGGAAGCTCCCATGATCTCTTGGTCCAACTCCTTTGCACAGAACTCTCCCCTATTGCTTGCTTGCCTCAAAACGACCGCTGGGCTCACACGACACTCGATGCAGCTCTCCACGATACTTGTTCAACAAGTAACTTGAAAATGAAAAATTTTTTGGCTTTTATACTTGGGAATTCCTAGCTTACTGAAAAATGAAAATCCTTGAACAAACCTAAAGCCTATTCTACTCTCCACTCACTCCTATTTTACTTCTTCTACTCACTCCCCTAATCTATCAACTTACTACACACACTCCAAGAATGAGAAGTAGCAAGTGCGGTTGAAATTGACTTACCAAAGAAGAGAAAATTTCCGCTCCTCCAAGTTCTTCAAAGCAAAAAGCTACTTACCATCACGCGGATGCCTCGGTTTGATTCGTCACTCCCCGGCAACGGCGCCAAAAAGTGTGTTGTCCTAAGCTTCAACTTAGGGACTTGCGGAGAAAGAGACTGTACCTCAATCCCCTCACAAGTGCATATAGTGGGGATACACGCTTTTAATTTATCAATCCGAAGAGTATACTAACCTAGCCGAGTGTATGAAGATATGCAAATGCGTAATGGTCAATGCAAAAGTATTACTCTAAAGTGAAAATGAGAAAAACACTTATCTTAACAAGCTTCAACTGTAGGTCAAGACGAAACGATACTTGGTGCAGCAGCCGTCAGTATTTTGGACTTTTCTCCTAGCTCCGAGCTCCAAACATAGCGAATAGCATATGCGTTTCGAAGCTCTCGAGAAGATGCATCCAATGGCAGTGGTTTCATGCAATTCCGACACTCCTACTTCAAGTTATGACAGAAATACTGAGTCGCGGGAATACTTTCCTACACTTCAGCACTTCCTACACCTCGCACACACCTCTCCTACAGCAAAGAAACACTCTCAAGGATAGATCACACTCACAAACACTCTTTCCAAGCAATACACATGCATACAAGCTCACGAAGAAGAAGATGAAGAGGGAAGAAGACACAAATTCGAATTTCTGTGCTCTCTCTTCTCACAATGGCAAAAAGTCCTTTACAAAGAGTCACATTTGACTTATATACTAGTGCCCTAAAAATGGTCCTTTCACACAAGTGACCGGCACTTTATTCACTAAGAGCTAATTTCCTACTATTTTACATGGGTAAGCTTCTATTCTTCTATGGGAATGCATCTAGAGGACTCCTCTAGTGCCTTTACAAGGGAAATATATTACAGAAATGAATATGTTACAAAAATATCTGGTCCAAATCGGAAAAATTTTGGGGCCCGTCTTTTTCTCTGCTTTGTGCGCTCTTTGGCTCTGCAACATGCATCCTCGAATGCATCAGTGCTAGGTTCACATTCCTTAGTAATCGGATCGCACAGGATTGGTTCTATTGTGTAGACTGAAATGTCACAGCCATCCTCATCACAGTGGGGTGACCGTTGTTCTTCATTGATGGCTACATCCATGGACACTAAAATCTTCGCCCAGCCATGAGGTTCAAATTCTTCGTCAGGAAATACTACAGGTGCACAGGCTGCGTTTTGAATTGATCTATGGGTTTCCTTCGCACCTAACTCTCTGGCGTGTTCTCTCTTCTCCTTCTCTACTGCTACTTTGCACATCCATAAGTGGGTGTCTTCATGCATCCATGAGGATCCTCATCCTATGGAATGCACTGACTCCGTATCATCCTTAGCTCTATGGATGGGATTCCATTGAATAGGCGGTATGTCTCTATGAGAGTAATCCTTGAGATTGACTTTGGTTGTGACCCCTAAGTGTTTCAAATACAAAGAATTGGTTCCCCAATCTTGTACCACTTGCAACTGCTGCATAAATGGTCTTCCCAAAATCATCTCATAGGCTTGGTTCTTGCTAAAGTCACATATGGCAAAAGTATGTTCAAACTCTACACCACATGTAGTGAGAGTTATCCTTTCTAGCAGTCCTAAGGGTCTTTCTATGTGTCCATCGGCCATCTGCAATTTCATTTTTGTTGGCCTAAGTGCTGGCTTGGCCCAACGCTTCCATAGGGAAGTGGTAGCAATAGCAACTCCTGCACTTGAGTCCAAAATTGCCTTGGTTGTGTGCCCCTGATGAGTAACTAGAAGATAGGTGTTTCCTTCTCCTTCACTCATGTCTCCTATCTTGTCCAAGGGTAATTTTGGCACCATTCTATGAGATCCTACTTGGGAACGAGGTTTTGCTACTTTTGGCATTTGATTGACTACATGTTTCCATGGTTCTGGCCTAACCTTGAGTAGCTCTTCTAAAGTGAGATTGCATTGCACTTTAGTGTTCTTTACAACCTCCATATTCCTAGGTATGATTGAGTCTTCGTTTCTTATCATGGTTGTGGGTGCTCTCATACAAGTAGACTTAGTTTCCCATGGGCCTGTGAAATGGGGTAGTTCCTATAAGGAATTAGACTCAAAATCTAATCTCTCATGAGATTGGGCACTCTCTTGCTCTACGTAAATGGAAGGAATGTCTTGTGGGAATTGATCGTGCACATCATCCACAAGTTCAATTGGAGGAGGAGTTTCACTTTCTTTAGCCCATTTCTCTTCTTGAATTTCTCACAGGAATTTTGATGAATACCGATTCGTAGAAGAAGAGGTGTCTGGTTCAGTGGAGTTAGGCACATAAGCTTCCTGGAGACGAATTCGTATTCTATCACTTGCACTCTCCTTAGACTGGGAGGTGACTCCTTTCCCAGACTTTGCGATTAACCTCTCCAATCTATCTAATAGACCACCAAAATGCAATGGTGTTCTAGTGGAGCTAGAGCAATTGAAAAGGCGACTGTCCTTAAACATGGCTTGAGCCAATTCCACCATCTTGGCACAAATTTTTGTTCATTCAAGCTCTAGGTTCGCTCTAGGGTAACACTTTTCATGATCTGTTACATTTGGTCCTTCTTGGATTCTAGCTTGATATGCCCTAAGCATCATGTCTATGTCCTCAGGAGTGGGATCTGCTAAGACTGATCCTACTCGGGGTGGTGGGTGGGTTACATGTGGTGGATTAGAAGGTTAGGAGGTGGAAGGTGATGGGGATGGTAGTGGAGGTGATGTGTGAGAGTGCGTTTGAGATGTGATTTCTATTATTTTGGCTTTGGTCTCACGCAAAATTTCCTCGAGTTCGCTCATCTTTTTTGCCCATTGCCTTTTCATACGTTCATGGCTTTCTCTCCAAGCCCTTGTCCTCTTCTTATTCTGGCTCTCGGTCTCGCTAACCTCTGATTCTTTTCCTGGCCTAAGTCTTGGTTTTGCTTAAGTTCCTGAGCTCTCATGATGACTTGCACCGGGGCCGTGGAAGTCACACTTCCCGTGGGGTCTACCACTAACCCAATAACATTGATAGGGGAAAATTTTGGCATATTGTTGGGGTTCTTGGGACACTCGTAACAAGTGCTCCTTTCCATAATCTGGAAAAAAGCCTTGAATTGTCATAGATTGGGTTTGTGTAGGTGCTAGTAGAGTGCAATCACAAATGAGGTGATCTCCCTGACATCGGTAGCATGGCCCTCTAGGAAATGGAGGTCTTATCTCCCTAATCTGAGGTCTAGAGTTGGGGTTTGCGTACATGACATTCGCATATTCTAGATCCCAACTAGATTCACTTGGTTCTTCATAATAGTATGACTCATTATGCTCGAGTGACTGCATGTAGTAAGCCTGTGGGCTATCAATATGGGAAGAGTCAAAACTATGATCACTTGGATCACTTTCTGAAAGCAATGGTGTCACTGGCACTAAAGCTCCATTTGGATTTTCTTCTGTAGTTGCACACTTCACTGGAATCAGATTGGCTGGAGGAGGGGGTTCCTGCGCTAGGACTGGTTGAGGTCTTTGCTACCCTTGATATGGTGATTGATCGGATTGTTGGGGCCTACCATACTGCTATTGTGGGTATTGATTCTGGTATTTTCCTTGTTGTGGGTAAGTCTGAGGATAATTTTGTCTAACAGCTTGTTTGTTATATGGGCATTCTTGTGTAGTGTGATTGGTGTATCTCCTTTCTATGGTGTAGTATTGGCTGTTAGGATTAACTTGGGGTTGAGCCATGATAGTGCACACGCTAGTCATGTGGTCTCCTCCATAGGTATAGCATCGTTTTCTTGGGGCAAATCTAGGAATCTTCTTGCTAGAGATGCCTAATTTCTAAGCTACCTTTTCTGCTAGATCCTCAATTGATGTGGATTGTGAGGAAGCGAGGCTAGTAGAACTATCTGAATCTTTATAGATCTTTGAGAGCTCTAATTCCTCCCCTAGATTATCCTCAATGTCTACGCACATGCATACACACTCTTCGATGGATCTGGGGTCCTTTAAGTACACATATGATCTCAGTTTGGCACTTAACAATCCATCTAGAAATAAGGCCACTTGTTTGGCTGGAGTGGGTAACTATAGAATAGGGCATCTCTCTAGGTATTGCTTAAACCTTCTTTCTGCGAGCCTCACTATCTCTTGAGGTGTTTGATTGAAGTTGTATATCAAGGAGGACGTGTTATGCCTAATCCCACTCTTGGAAAACTCAGTGATGAATGCTTCAAGAAGTTGGTCTATATTTCTGAATTGGCCTTGGTGAAGTGGTTGAAACCAAGTCAATGTGGTGTTCTTGAGAGTTAGGCCAAAGGCATTGTATTGAGAGAACAAGTTTTCCACTTGCTCAGCTCTCAAAACTTGCCTAAACTGCTACATGGTCATACGGGTCTCCTGTGCCATCAAAGCAATTCTTCATGGGCTTAACCAATTGAGTAGGCCTTAAGGTTCTAGCGTGTTCTCTAGGCCTTGGGAGAGGGAATTCGTCTACATTTCTTGGATCCCTCAGGTCCTTATGTCTCTCCCTATCCATCCTATCCATCTTTGTCCTCGTTCTTTCCCTTCCCAATGGGTTAGCAAAGCTCACCTCGGGTCTATCTCTACTCCTCTCTCTTTGAGTTCCATGAGCCTGAGATGTTCGAGCTCCTTGGTGACCATAAGACATAGTGGATCGAGGTTGGGGAAAAACAAATTCCCCCTTCCAAGTGTATGCGTGTCTTCCATGCTCTGAGACCACAAAGATCCTCTCCGACGCATCATCTAAGTAGGTCACTTTGCTTGGGTTATCAGGATCTTTGAATTCATAGATGGTAAGAGCTCCTACTTCATTAGGATTCTCCGGCTTATACCTCCAAAAAGCCTCATTCGTCTCTCGATTCAAGAGCAAATCTATGCTCCTATTGTCTTGGGGAACCCACTCTGGAGTGATTATTCTAGTCAGAACCGACTTGCCTCTAGGGGTTTTTGGATCCTTTCCTAAGTTCCCTTGCTCTATGTCACCTATTTCGATCTCTGAGATTATGTTGCCAAATTCATCAGTTCTTTCTGGTTGGCTAGTGACCACATACATTGTTCCTTCTTTATATAAGTAGGAACCATTTTCAAAGTTGACTACAGGATGTTCTAGTCCAAAGGGTTGATCATAGGTTTTAATCTGGACAACAGATCTTCTCAAACCATCCTCATAGATGTGTGCACCTAAGTGGTTGGTCCTGATATATTCCAGTTGAGTCTTGTAGGGACCTTCTGGTTGTTCTAGGTATGCCACTCTAGAGCTACCTATGGGTCTCTCCATGTTGTAAGACATCTCAGAGTCACTGGTTTCTGAGTCTAGAGCGTAGGGGTAATCACTCAACTACTGGGCCCAAGATCTGGCTCTATGGTTGACACTCACTTCAGATCATCTAATACTTTGACAGTCTCTCCATATGTGCCTTTCCGATCTAAGGTTCATATGCCCTTCCAATTAACCCAATGATCCTTGTACAACCACATTACTAATTCTTGATACCAACCACTTATTCCTTTTGAGTTCCTATGTATGTGTTTTCTTGTCTTTGATTAAGCGTCTCAAGAGCACTTAAGTGTGTCGTACTTGATGTTCTTCATCCCCTTAGTTTAGGTTCTTTTCCCTTAAGTTGTCCCTTGACTGCAATTTAATCTATTCTTAGACTTGAGAAATTAGAGGCTCTTAGAACTTGAGTATTCCTATCGTACCCCTAGTCAATCAAGACAACTACTCCCACTTAGCCTAAGCTAAGAATGGATTGAGGGGTTGAGAGATGTTCCAACCTCAAGTCGTTTCTCCTTGCTACACTTGTTTGCCCAGGAAGCATGTTCCCAAGCCTGCACACAATGGCACTTGCTTTGATATCTCCAAAAGCTCTCGATGATCTTGTAAAAATTCCAAGTTTAGCTCAAATTTTTACCTTCAATTGACAGACAATTTATTTCAGACACTTTGAATGACCCTTGTTCCCCCTTTTGTATTGCCAAAAATTTTTCTCTAGAGCTCCCTTGGCGTACCTACCCCTCAGAAGGATTTCATATGAAAAAGTTATGATAGTTCAGGTTTCAGGGGGTTAAAATAGACAATCAGGACCTTTTAGGAGTCTAGTGCATTTTTCTAAGGCCTTTGTAAGCGTATGAGTAATAGAGTATGAAAATATGCCCAAGATTTAGCCTAATTTTTCAAAAATTTACCCCTTTATTTTTTGCTCATGAGTGAATTGAATTGTTTTCCAAGTACCGACTTTATCAAGTACCCTTGCTTCCGGGATTGATGCCTTATTCAATGTAGACTGAAGTGTATTCATCACTTGTGTACATCTCTGGAAATCTGGCATATAGATAGGCAGTCTTAGGAATGCATCAATTCCTGCTTGTGTCCAGACATCCGTCATGCGCAGTAATCCTTGTATGATAGTCTTGAAATCTTGTGACATGATAGGGAAGTAGTGATCCCTATCCATAATCTTGATGGTCACCATGAAGATGAGTTCGGACACTTGTTGGTCATCCAGAAACCAATGACCTCTTGCCTTAGTTATTGATTCCAAGGGAAGAAGCTGGATAGACACTGACTGTCGCGGGGCTCTGTCTGTTGCGATAGACCAGGTGTCTATCGCAATAGAGGGTGTCTATCGCAATAGAGGGTGTCTATCGCAATAGAGGGTGTCTATCGTCTATCGTGTTTTGGTCTGTCGCGATAGACGGGGTCTGCCGCGATAGATGCTAACTGTCGTGGGGCTCTGTCTGTTGCGATAGATGGGGTATCTGTTACGATGATGGTGTCTATCGTCTGTCGTGTTTTGTTCTGTCACGATAGACAGGGTCTATCGTGATAGACGCTGACTGTCGCAGGGCTCTGTCTATCGTGATAAATGGCCTCTGTCGTGGGGTGCTGTCTGTCGCAATAGACGGTGTCTATCGCGATAGACGTTGTTTGTCGCGATAGACGGGGTCTGTCGCGATAGACTAAAAAAATGCAAATTTTTTTGAAGCTTCTAGTGATTTGGAGTGCTCTAATCGTGTAGGTTATCGTTCCAAGCATGCATTCAAAAGATATTGAGTTTCTATGTCTGTCGTGATAGATAGAGGTCGTCATCCCGAGACCTGTGCAGAGTTTTGTCATACCTGCACAAGCTGCTGGAGATGGTGGTACAGCTAGATCCTGCAACAAAAGCTCAAAAAACACACAAAAATAGATAGCATGCAAGCTCTCTCTCGCTCTCTCTCACAAATGAAATGAGGGAAATGAGGTGGGAAGGGGAATATGACCAAAAAACTGAAATTTTTGTGAAGATGGAGATGGAGGTGGGAGATGGTGAGGATGATGATGGTGATGCAAAAAGAAGGAAAAATGAAGAAAATAAGGAAAAGAAAGGATACCTATGACTCCAATGTCTCAACTCTATGTCTTACCATCACACGCTCATCCTCGAAGCTCTCTCTCCGACAACGGCCCCAAATTTGGTGTCACTCTAGCACAATGACAAGTACCAACGTGAGGAGATCCACCTCATCATTGTCAATCCGTGGAGACGTGAGGACTAGTATGAAGACTATGAGCAAGTGAAGGCACAAGTGCGTGAGTGAGAAGCACACAAACATGCACACACATACACACACGCGCACACACAAGGCAAGAACAAAGAGAGGAACAATGGAGTTCTTTGCATCAAAAATTCTCTTAGATAAGCTCAAATCACTAACAATCTAACCCCCAAAAATGAGCTCTCTAGCTCTTTTTATAGTTTTTTTACTAGCTTTGGCCTTGTCCGGCCTAGTTAAAAATTAGGTTCTAGAGCTTATTTGAGGGCTCAAACGGAGTCTAAAAGTTATGAAAATTGGTATGTAGGTAACTCTACTACTCCTCAAGCTCAAGGACTCCTCGGTTTGAACAAAATCAAGTCTATTCTACCAAAAATGGGATTTATTATGTGTGTGTAGTGATGAAAATCACTTGAGTTGGAAATAGTTTATAAAAAAATGGATTGGGCCTTGTTGTCGTATTGTGCATGACTGCTCCTTTGTGCTTGTATGCTTTTCTTATGACTTGTATGCCAAAAGTACCCATATCCAAGTAGCTCTAGGTGTAGTTCTGTGTGTTGGTGTGGTGATAGCAAATTTCATCCTTGATGTTGGTGGATTGCAATAATGTGTCAATATATTTTGTTTGACACGAAGTTATTCTACCATCAACTTGCATAAATTGAATGCCCAAATAATGATGCAAATGCCCCAAATTTGACATCTCAAATGAGGGATGCAAATTAGCCTTAAAATCAACAATATGCTTCTCATGACGAACAGTGAGCAGCATGTCATCAACATACACAACAATGATCAGAAGCACATCATTTGCATGCTAAACATATAAGGTGCTCTCAGTTGAACTGTTCTCAAAACCATGTGCAATCAGGTTGGCATGTATCTTTTCATACCAAGCATGTGGTGCTTGCTTCAAACCATGTAATGCCTTTTTCAAGCTACACACTTGGTTCTCATGCCCTTTGTGCACAAAGCTACGGGGCTGAAAAACATATATTTCTTGATGCAAGTCACCATTTACAAATACAGCTTTAATGTCCAATTGATGTACATTCAAACCATGATGAGTTGCAAGTACACAGATGCTACGAACAGCACTCATTCAACATGTAGGAGCAAAGGTCTCATCAAAATCAATGCATCTTTCTTGAGTGTAACCCTTTGCAACAATCCTAACCTTATACATCTTAGCTCTTCCATCAGGCTTATGCTTCATCTTGTATACCCACTTAGTGTAATGGCCTTCTTGCTAGGAAGCAAGTCACATAAAGAGCAGGTACCATTTTTCATAATATGATCATATTCTAATTGCATAGTAGCCGCCCAATTTTTTGAATTTTGTGCTTCAATAAATGAAACATGCTCATTCTCATCACAGAGACTAGAGGTAGTCATAGCATAGCAATCTGATGCTCCTACTTTTATCTTTTATAATTGACCAAGATAAGTCTAAGGTATTTAACCTTTGAATTTTTTACAAACATGAGTTAATATGACTACATCTTTGTGAGATGATTAATGAGAGTAATCCAAGAACTTAAGCAATGCTCTTAGGCTTGCTTCTTGTACCAAAAAATCCCCCTCAAGCCTAAGAATCTTGAGTCTTCAATCCTTCAATAGCTCTTGCAATCCAATCATTGATTTGAATTTGTTCAGCTTGAGTCCATCCAATGCCTTATCATCATATCTGCAGATTGTTGATGAGTTGATAGATATAATAATTGAATCTCCTTGCTTGTAATCTTTTCCATGACATAATGATAATGCACTTCTATGTGTTTGGTCCTAGCATGATAGATTGGGTTAGTGGCATGATGCAATGAACTAATATTATCCCCAAAGATATGAGGAACAAATGACTTAAGACCTAAATTAGAGTACAAGGTCTTATTTCAAAAGAAGCACTATAAGAGCTTGAACGAGTACGATATGATAGAGCTGCATCTAATTTGCTATCACACAAAGTCTGCACCAACCATTTTGGCATAGTTTTTGCTTCCTCAATATGAGCTCTCTCATCAACGAGTGCATCATATAAATCTCCATCAGAAATGGAATGATTTGCATCCTCACATGAAACATGTAAAGGTTGAGAAATTGCTTCATTCGGACCAACACTAGACTGTCCACCTATAAAAAGAGGCAGCAAAGTATCATACATATCTTTGGAGCTAACAAATGTCTCCTTAGTACGTGAAAGTAATGGTTGAATAACATCTTCCAAAAAAACAACATCATGACTAACCAGAATGGATTTAGTTTGTGGATGATAGAGACGATAGCCTTTGCTTTCACAATTGTACCCAAGAAAAATGCATTTCACTGCTTTATCATCCAATTTCTTGCGTTGTTGTTCAGGCACTAATGCATATGTCGGACAACCAAAAACACACAGGTGAGCAACAGATGGCTTACGACCATGCCAAGCCTCATATGGAATGATAGACTGCGATGCTTTAGTGGGATACCTATTAAGTACATATGCTACACACATGACAACCTCAAGCCCAAAACTATATGGTAAAGCATGACTCTTGACCATCCACCTCATCATCTCCATGACTAACATGTTCTTCCTTTTAGCAACTCCATTCTATTGAGGTATATATGCCATTGTACACTGATGTTTTATCCCATGTTTATCTAGAAATGCATTAAAGTCAACAGGCATATATTCCCCCCCTCGATATGAATGGAGGGTGCCTATTTTAAATGTTGATAGATTTTTAGCCAAAACTAGAAGTTGTTGGGAGCACATAAATACTTCAGACTTTTCTTTTATGGATATACCCATGCATGCCTAGAAAAATCATGAATGTAAGTCACAAAGTAAAGATAGTTTCCAAAAGAGTATGTCTACATAGGGCCACAGACATCAGTGTGAACAAGCTACAATTTCTAAGTAGCTATCGAACCATCTTTTAGGAATGAGGAATGTTGCATTTTGCCCAAAATACAATCTTCACAGACATGTTTACTAGGTCCTCAAGTTTGGGCAAAGAGGACACCATTTAAATTTTTTGCAGGCATAGCAAGCCAAAAAAATTCAGATGACCAAAGCGTGCATGCAAAAGCTTTGCATCTGGCAAAGCCTGGGAATCTTGTACTGCACATGCTGGATCATTCACAGATTTTTCATAGTCTATGAGCTTATATAGCCCATGACATAAAATGCTAGAAGCAATAATGTCATCGACATTTGAAAAATCATGAAATATACATTTGTCATCAATACATTTCACAACCAAGCCAATCTTGACTAGAGTTCAAACTGATAATAGATTCTTCTTGATCCCTTGCACAAAATAAAGAATTTGACAATGTAAAAGAACTACCATCAGTAGTAGTGAGAATGACCTTATTGATTCCCATAATAGGATAAGAGGATTTGTTGACAAATGTGATAATGTTCCCTGTAGGGGAAGGCTCAAGTGAAGTGAAGAAACTGCACTGCAAAGTAATATGTTTGGTTGCCCCACTATCAAAGTGCCAAACATCTGAGTCTACTGCAAACATACATTGTTCATGAGAAGATGGTTCATAACTACAAACAATAGTAAATGCCCATTCTTCATTATGCACAAGATTAGTAGACTCTGTTTTTGGTGTAGAATCCCTCTACGACAACCATTCTAGCCTGTTTCTTCTTTGCCTCTTTTTCATCGAGTCTTGGACAATTCTTTATGACATGATCATTTCCTTATTTGCAAAACAATGTCCACTTTTCTATTTTCTTCCCGTCTCTCTCATCCTTCTTTGATTGTGCAGAATTAGCAAATTCTCCTTATTAGTAGAAGAGCTCCATTTACCTTTGCTCTTCTAAGTAGCCAAGAAAGCTTGATTTGCAACATGCATAATGGACATGTTTTGCCTAGAGTGATCTTCTTACAAAAGAACAAAGACTAACTCATCAAATGTTAAGGCGTTTGGATTGCCATTCATCATCAATCAAAGAGTAGAATCAAAACTTTGATATGAATCTGGAAGACCATTTAGAACAGTCTGCACAAGTGAAGTGTCAGGCAAGACTTCATCAACAAAAATCAACTACTCCTTCAAATCTTTGATCTTTGTCTAAAAACATGTGCTCGCTCTCAACTGTTTTCGGAGGTAAGTGACACGAGCCTCATTCCTTGCCTGGTACAAAGTGTTTAATGTATCCCAAGCATCCTTTGCTATTTTGTAGGAGCAAATGTGTGGAATAATGGCATGTTTGATAGCCAAGGCTATCAATGCATGTGCTCGAGTATCTTTTCCCTCCCAACAAAGTCGCTTTACAGTAGGTGTAGTAAGAACCACAACACGAGCAGAAATCTAAAGAATATCACCATCTTAAATGTCGTCTGCATCGTCTTCAACAACTCTATTTTTAGGTCTAATAGGAAGTTTTCCAACACCCTCCACAATACTCCATAGTCCTTTTGCCACCAATATATGAGGTATCATATAAGCCCGTAATGGGTAATTGGTACTGTCCAACTTACCCTCAACAACCAACATACAAAATACATCATTGCTTTCAGCCATGGACATTGGCTAAAATACCCTAATGTAGAAATATGATTGTATCTCAAAAAGTTGAAAAGAACTACCCTATCAAGTTCTACTAAACCTATAGCAGACTCCGAGATGCTTATATTGGCAAACCAAAACTTGTATATATCTTTGGCACAAAAAGATGAAATTGCCTATACAGGCACTACGATAGTGCATTCAGAGGCCCAAACGAGCTCATATTGCAATTTTGACACCACAAAGTGAAGTAGTTTTTGACTGCTAATTGTCCCGACTATGATCAACAAATTTTGAGCGATTATGAGACTGTGATCGGAGGGGTGTCAATGATTCCATAGGTGAAATGGCGACCTACTCTGATACCAATTGTTGGTGTTTGAGGTCTACGGAAGCACGTGAATAGTAAAAGGAAGAAGAAGAAGGTCGGAGCACAACACACAATACTGAATGTATTACCCCTAGAATGTACAAAGATAAGTGACCTATTAGGGCTATAGGCATATATACAAGTTAGGGGGAAAAAACCTCTTAAAGAGGGAAAAAGGTGCCCCGACAGTCCTAGTGTGTTCACACACATCACCACCTAGATATATCGACAATATCTTGGTGACTCATGAATATCTTGCCTAGGTTTATCTTTACCTAGTCTTCTCAATTGCATTCGTCGAATGCATTCTAAGGCTTCTACCTGAGCTTCTTCTCGAATTCATGTCTCTTCTTCTTTGTGCTTCTTTGAAGTGTTGATTCAACTCAACACTTCTTCCATTAGTGGTTCTTGATATAATATCACTCTACAACCACTGATGTAACTTTGTAGTATCTCGCCTTCTTAGGTGGCTAACGTGATAGTTGCACTTGTTGAGATTTTGTTTATTATCATGGGTCCATAGCCACACTTCTCTAAATTTTTTGGAATTCTACTTCAGTGTATACACAAAGACTAAGTCTCCTACCTTCAAGCCCTTATCTTTTACATGTTTATCAAAGTAAGCTTTTTGCCTCTTCTTAGCTGCATAGATCCCAACAGCTGCTCTGAATGGGGTTTCTCCTAGCATTCTAGATCAAAAACTCTCAAAGAGAGGTCATGGCTAGTCCATTGATGTCTTGTGCTACCTTTAAAGTGGATATAAGAAAATCTAAGGGAAACACTACATTCTGACCAAACTCCGTCTAAAAGGGTGTGGTGTTGAGTATCGTTTTATAGGCCACTATATAATCCCAAATAGCATGATGCAACTCTTTATCTGAGTCAGAACGCTTATTGTTTACCAACTTTTTTAGGCCAATGAAAAGGATCTTATTGGTGCTTTTCGCTTGTCTATTTGCTTGCGAGTGGTATGGGGCCAACTTCTTGTAAATGACCATGAATTCTTGTAACAAGTATTCAATGACCTCATTCAAAAATTGGGTATCATGGTCATTGACCAATTCTATCGACAAACCACATCCCATAAATACATTCTTAAATAGAAACTTGGTTTTAGTTTGCGCATCATTCTTCCTAGTGGAATTCACTTCTACCCATTTGCTTAGATAGTTTGTGGCAATAGTAATATACTCAACATGTGAATTCTTAGCTTAGGGAATAATAGGACCTACAAAGTCTATTTCCCACTTGGAGAATGCATGTCCTCACATCATCGATTTCAGTGGCATCTCATCCTTGCATATCGTATATTGAGTCTATTGGCATACATCACATTGCTTCACGTAGGTATGTGCATCCATGTGAAGGGTTGGCCACCAAAGTCTTGCAAAAAGTATTGCTTTGATCAACTTTTTTGGCCCAAAGTGTCCTCCTATCACACCTTGCTGAACAATTTCTAAGATCTTCAGATATTCACTTTCATGGATACACCGTCTAAGATACCCATCTCTTCCACATCTATATAGGTTTTCTCCAATGAGAGTGTAGTCTAAGGCTTCCTATTCTAAGCTTCATCATCTAGGTGATTCTACGAAAGCATGCGAACAACACAAGGAAGAAGAAGAAGAAGAAGAAGAAGCTTGGAGCACAACACACAATAATAAATGTATTAGCAAGAGAATGTACAAAGATAAGTCACCCATTAGGGTTATAGGCGTACATACAAGCCAGGGAAAAAAACCTCCTAAAGAGGGAAAAAAGTACCCTGACATTCCTAGTGTGTTCACACACACCACTACCAAAATATATCAACAAATCCCCCTTGGGAGTGATGTAGTGAACAAGGAGTTGGCACTCATGTATAAGGAAGTGCCAAGCTATGTGGAATCAATCGACAAAGGGAAGTAAACCCAAAGCTTTGTGAAAAGCTTCAAATTTCTCCCTATGTAGAGCCTTTGTGAAAAGGTCTGCAACGTTCTCTTGTGTGGGCACATATGCCAAACTTATATCTCCAGTAGAGAATCTTTCCTTGACATAATGATAGTGCATCACAATGTGCTTAGTGTGAGCATGGAACACAGAGTTCTTCGCAACTGCCAATGCACTTAGACTGTCAGTGAAGATGGTCATGGCAGAAGACTAACCAACACCCAAATCAGCCATATGGTGTTTGAGCCACACACACTCAATAGTTACTGTGAAAGCTACCCTATACTCAGACTCACAAAAGTGGCCACAGTAGGCTACTGCTTGCTCAACCAAGATATGCATGTGTTATAAAGCATGAAGCAAAAACCACTAGTGGACACATGAGTGTCATAGCAACCAATCGAGTCAGATTCAAAAAAAGCATGTAAATCTGACGGTAGTCATCTCCCCTTGGGATAAAACAATCCAAGTAGCTCGGTACCACTCAAGTAGCGAAAGATGCACTTAACCACCTTCCAATGCTTGAAACCTGGGCAATGCATAAACCTGCTCATCTATGAGATAGCAAACTAAATATCCGACCGAGTACTGCATAAGTAAATCAAACATTCAATAGCTTGCTGAGAGAGAATATCAAATGCATCTCCAACATCATGAACACTCAAACATAAATCTGCTTCCATAGGAGTGGCAATATTCACGGCCAAAACACTACAATAATAGGTTTGGAATATTCAAGGAAAAAATGTTGCAATAATGTTTCAATATATTTTGTTTGATACAAAGCTAGTCTGCCATCAACTTGCATAAATTGAATGCCCAAATAATGATGCAAATGCCATAAATGTGACATCTCAAATTAGGCATGCAAATCAGCCTTAAAATCAACAATATGCTTCTCATTAGGACCAGTGAGCATCATGTCATAGACAACAATGATAAGAAGCACATCATTTACATGCTTAACATATAAGGTGCTCTCAGTTGGATTGTTCTCAAAACCATGTGCAATCAAGTAGACATGTATCTTTTCATATCAAGCACATGATGCTTGCTTCAAACCATCTAATGCCTTTTTCAACCTGCACACTTTCTTTTCATGCCCTTTCTACACAAAACCATAGGGTTGAAAAGCATATGCGTTCTCATGCAAGTCACCATTCAGAAATGCAGTTTTAATGTCCAATAGATGTACGTTCCAACCATGATGAGCTACAAGTGCACAGATGCTACAAACAGTAGTCATTCAACATGTAGGAGCAAAGGTCTCATAGAAATCAATTCCATATTATTGAGCATAAACTTTTGCAACAAGCCTTGTCTTGTAGCTATCAACTATTCCATCATGCTTATGCTTCAGCTTATAAACCCACTTAGTGCCAATGGCCTTCCTGCCAAGAGGCAAGTCACATAAAGACAAGGTACCATTTTTCATAATAGCATCATATTCTGATTGCATAGCAACCATCCAATTTTCTAAATCTTGTGCTTTATCAAATGAAACATGCTCATTCTCATCACAAAGACTAAAGGTAGCCATAGCATAGCAGTCTATTGCAAAAGAAACACTATGAGAGCCTAAACGAGTACGATATGAGAAAGGTGCATCTAACTTGCTATCTGGCAAAGTTTGCACCAGCCATTTAGGCATAGTTTTCTCCTCCTTTATATCAGACCTCTCATCAATAAGTGCATCATGTAAATCTACATCAGAAATGGAATGATCTGCATCATCATGTGGAACCTGCAAAGGTTGAGAAATTGCCTTATTTGGACCAACACTAGACTATCCACCTATAAAAAGAGGTAGCAAAGTGTCATACACATCTTTGGAGCTAATCGATGTCTCCTTAGTACATGAAAGTAATGGTTGAATTGCATCATACACAAAAACAACATCACAGCTAACCAAAATGTGTTTAGTTTGTCGATGATACAGACGATAGCCTTTAATTTCAAAATTATAGCCAACAAAAATACATTTCACTACTTGATCATCAAATTTCTTGCGTTGTTGTTCAAGAATTAATGCATATGCTAGACAACCAAAGATATGCAGGTGAGAAATCGATGGCTTGCAATCATGCCAAGCTGCATATGGAGTGATAGACTGCAATGCTTTACTGGGACACTTGTTTAGTACATATGTTGCACACATAATAGCCTCAAGCCAGAAACTATGTGGTAAAGCCTGATTCTTGTCCATACACCTCCCCATCTCCATGAGAGACGAGTTCTTTCTTTCTGCAACTCCATTCTATTGAGGTGTATACCACACTATACTTTGATGTTTTATCCCATGTTCAGCCACAAATGCATTAAGATCAATAGACATATATTCCCCACCTTGATCAAAATAGAGGGTGCCCATTTTACATGGTGATATATTTTCAACCAAACCAAAAACTATTTGAAGCACATAAACACTTCAACTTTTCTTTCAATGGATATACCCATGCATGCCTAGAAAAATCATTAGTGAAAGTCAGGAAGTAAAGGTAGTTCCCAAAAGAAGGTGTTTGCATAGGACCACAAACAGCATTGTAAACAAGCTTCAATTTTTGAGTAGCTCATATCGAACCATCTTTTGAGAAGGAGGAATGCTACATTTTGCCCAAAATATAGCCATAACAACATGTTTACCAGGTGCCTCAAGTTTGGGTAGAGAGGACACTATTTTAGATTTATGTAGGAGTAGCAAACTAGAAAAATTTAGATGACCAAAGTGTGCATGCCAAAGCTTTGCATCTGATATAGCCTGAGAAACTCGAATTGCACATGTTGAATCATTTACAGATTTTGCATAATCTATGAGCTTATACAGCCCACAACATAAAATGCTAGAATTAATAATGATGTTTCCATTTTACAGATCATGAATAGTGAATCTATCATCAAGAGATTTCATAACCACGTCGATCTTGGCTAATGTTGAAACTGATAACAAATTTTTCTTGATTCCTAGCACAAATAAAGCATCCAACAATATAAAGGAAGTACCATCCGTAGTAGTCAGAATGATCTTACCAACTCCCATGATAGGGTAAGAGGAGTTGTTGGCACATGTGACAGTATTCCCTATAGGGATAGACTCAAGTGAAGTGAAGAAACTACACTAAGAGGTAATATGTTTGGTTGCCCCACTATCAAAGTACCAAACATCTGAGTCTACTACAAAAATACATTGTTCATGGGAAGATGGTTCATAACTCCTAATTTTTGTAGATGGTTTAGAAGTGAAACTCGGAGCACTATTTGAGTCTTTATAAATCTTTAAAAGGTATAAATCATCACCACGTTATCCTCTATGTTGATACACATGTGCACACATTACTCTATGGTCTTGGGTTCCTTCAAGTATACATTGCTTACTTGAGACTCCTAGTTTTTGAGCTACTTTCTTTGCCAAATCATTTATTGTAGATGGTTTAGAAGTGAAACTCGTAGCACTATTTGAGTCCTTATAAATGTTTAAAAGCTCTAAATCATCACCCAAGTTATCCTCTATGTTGATACACATGCACACACATTGCTCTATGGTCTTGGGTTCCTTCAGGTATACATATGACCTTAATTTGGCACTTATCAAGCCATCCAAGAACAATGCCACTTGTTTCCATGGTGTGGGTAACTTTGGAATAGGACACCTTTCCAAGTACTTTCTAAACCTTCTCCTCACTAGTCAGACGGTTTCTTGGGGTGTTTTCTTGAAGCTATGTATCAAGGATGAGGTATTGTGTCTGATACCACTCTTTAAGAATTCAACGATGAATGCTTTGAGCAACTGGTCTATATTCCTCAATTGACCTTAATGTAGTGGTTGAAACCACGTCAAGGTTGTGATTTTGAGAGGTACACCAAACGTGTTATACTCGGTGAACAAGTCATTGACCTATTCCTAGGGTGTTGTCTAGGTCTTGGCAAGGGAAAATCATCCATGTGTCTCGGATTTCTATGCCTCTCCCTATTTATTATTTTTGTCTTCATTCCTAATCGATCTCTACCTAAGGAATTTACAAAACTCACTTCAGGTCTTTCTCTAGTTCTCTCTTTGCAGGTACCATGAATCTAAGATGATCCCCCTCTTTGTTGGCCATGGGATACATTAGATATTGGTGGAGGGAAAATCCATTCACCTTTCCAGGTGTATGCATGCCTCCCATGTTCTATTACTATGAGCATTTTCTCTAAAGTGTTATCTAGATAGACAACTTTGCCAGGTGTCTCAAGGTCTTTAAACTTGTATATTGTGAATTTGCCTACTTTGTTCAGTTGATCCAGTTTAAATCTCCAAAAGGCTTCATCTATTTCCCTATTCAAGAATAGCTCAATGATTTTGTTATCTTGAGGGATCCACTTTGGGTTGATGATTCTAGTCAATATGGATTTTCCATGAGGTGTTCTAGGTTCTCGTCCTATGTTTCTTTGTTCCAAGTCTCATATGTCATTCTTTCCTGCAGGTTGTTCCATGCTAAAGGACATTTTTTATTCAATAGTTTCAAGAATTAGCAAAGTATGGATAGTCATTGAGCTACTCAGCCCACAACCTAGCTGTGTGGTTGACACTAGCTTCACAGGATCTGATGATTTGTCTATTTTGAACTAGGTGTCTTCTTGATCTAAGGTTCATATGCCTTATCTATTAACCCAATGTTTCCTAGGTACAACCACACTGCAATGTTCTTTTGTCACACTCACTTGTTGTTTTTGCATTCCCTCTTGTGCAATTTTGTATGTTGAATGGCATCGCTAGGAATACTTGAATTTTTATCACAACTTGATGTGTGATCAATCAACTAATGTTCTTTTCCCTTCGGTTTGTCGCAAAAATAGTCTAGCTATGTTTGAACTTGATTTATTAGGTTTTCTTGTACTTACATCATGCCTAATGTAATCCTAATTAATCAGTAGCACTAATCGTGCTTAGCTTGAGATAAAGAGTTGACTCAAGGGGTTTAGTATCCTTCCAACCTCAAGTACAATGCTTTGATGAGTGATCCAATGCCCAAGAAGTGTGCTCCGCAAGTGCAGTTTGTATGGTAGATAGCCCTTTGCTTGTTCAAGAGCTCCAAGCGCCTACAAAAGTATCAAAATTTAGCCCAAATTTCCAAATAAAATTGAAACCCTAACATTTGGTCGATTATGCATGTCAATCATGATTGATGGCTCTATTTGTCATTATGGATAGGTCTTTCATGATGGAGAGTTGTCCATCGCACGATGGACAGTTGTTCATCATGCAATGGACACCTTTCTGTCGCAATGAACATCTGTCGATCGAGATAGATAGTATCTATCACAATTGATGTTCTTTATCATGATTGATTGAGATGGTGATTTACATATATCTAATATGGGCCCTATTTATTGTGATCGATAGAATTCCACATGCATTCCATGTCTCTCGTGATGGACAGACTTCGTGATGGACAATGTTTGTCATGGGGCTATCAAATCGTGATGGAGTGACTATCCATCGCGATGGGCACCCATGCTCCTTGTTGTGTCTATCATCCATTGATGATCGACACCTATCTGTCGTGATGTACAGAGTTATCTATCACAATTGATAAAAAACACATATATTCTCAAGAAATCTTTTCATAAATATAATGTGCATGGTGTCTACAATACAGTTATGCACTCCTCTTTACCAAAAGCTCAAGTTTTGTGCTTGTTGGGATTAATAAAGACCAATATCTAAGAGTTTGTGCATAGAGATTTTGTACCTCCTGGAGCAGCTATAGTTGTCATGGATGCCAATACCTGCAAGGAAGCTCACAAAACACAAGAAAACACAATATGCAAGATCTCTCTCTCTCTCTATCTCTCTCTCTCTCTCTCTCTCTCTCTCTCTCTCTCTCTCTCTCTCTCTCTCTCTCTCTCTCTCTCTCTCTCTCTCTCTCTCTCTCTCTCTCTCTCCCTCCCTCCCTCCCTCCCTCCCTCCCTCCCTCCCTCCCTCCCTCCCTCCCTCCCTCCCTCCCTCCCTCCCTCCCTACCTCCCTCCCTCCCTCCCTCCCTCCCTCCCTCCCTCCCTCCCTCCCTCCCCCCTCCCTCCCTCCCTCCCTCCCTCCCTCCCTCCCTCCCTCTCTCTCTCTCTCTCTCTCTCTCTCTCTCTCTCTCTCTCTCTCTCTCTCTCTCTCTCTCTCTCTCTCTCTCTCTCTCTCTCTCTCTCTCTCTCTCTCTCTCTCTCTCTCTCTCTCTCTCTCACACACACACACACAAGTGAAAGGAGGGGAAATGAGGTAGAAGTGAAAATATGGTCCAAAAAATGAAAATTTAGCAAAGAAGGAGATGGAGGTGGGAGATGTGTGAGGAAGGTGATAATGATGTAAAAACTAAGAAAATTAAAAAAAAAATTACTTGATTAATTATCATTCCAATGTCGAATCTCTACGTCCTCGAAGCTCAATCTTGGCAATGGCACCAAATTTGGTGTCACTCTAGCACAATGATGAGTATCAAAGTGAGGAGATCCACCTCATAATTGTCAATCTGAGGAGACATGAGGGTGGTATGACAACCATGAGGAAGTGAGAGTACAAGTGTGTGAGTGAGAATCACACCAACATGCACACACATACACACGATAAGACAAAGAGATGGAGCAATGGAATTTTTGATTAGCCAAAAACAAGTTTACAATGTGCTTAATTCACTTCAATTCCCAAGAATCTCCCCCAAAAGTGAGCTCTCTAGCTCCCTTTATAGTTTTTTACTAGCTTTGGGCTTCTTCAGACCTAGTGTCTGACCTAGTTAAAAATTAGGTTCCTAAGCTATTTTGGAGGGTCAAACAAGCTCTAAAAATTATGAAAATTGGTACATACCTAGACCTAGCACTCCTCAAGCTCAAGGACTCCTTGACTTGAAAAAGGTGGAATAGAAATTATAAAAAACTAGATGTACAATGTGCTGGAGTGATGAAAATCACTATTGGATGATTTTTTACATTAAAAAAATAATAATTCCTTGACCTATTCGTTAGATCATGATTAACTTCCTTGTCGACTTGGTCTTGCTTGCCCTTCTCTATGTCCAGATTCTCTTTGGCTTGTCTGCCTCATGCTTCCTTGTCTTGATAAGCCTCCTAGACCTCTTTGGCTACTGCCAACAACTCACATGCTCGAATGTGGTGAGACAATTGTTAAGGATCTTTTGTGTCATTTGGAAATGCTAAATCTCATATTTGCTCCATCTTTTATGTGTACTTGATTACCTTGAGCATGTACTCATGGGTGAGTTCATTCTTTGGAGGTGCTTGGACTTGAGGATAGTTCAGCCACTACTTCACAATTCTTCGATTTCATTGCTACGTGAGGAACTCATATACTACTTTGCATTGTGGAATTGGACAATAACATCGATGCTTCTATAATAAGGATGGTAATAGAGAAAAACATTCGCAAAAATAAGGATAATTTGCCAAAAACGACTTCTTCAAAGAGGCTTTGTACACTTTATCTTCTAAATGTGCAAGGTCTTCTTTGTTGTAGAACAAGATATCATTTGGTTCCTTGGCTATTCTGTGTAAAAGGTACTACCTCATATGTTCCTTCATGAGGATGAAAGGGGCTAGTGTTGAGTATAAAAGATGACTAGCTTTTCTAGCTATAATCACCTTCTCCAAGCTACTGTTGCTTATGAAAATGCAAGGCTTTGAGTGTTCAAAAATTGCTCTAGCATATATTCTTTTTCTTTGCTACTCTTCTCTGTCTAATTTATTTTCATCTGTAGTTGTATTTTCAATAAATCTTCTCTAGCCGAGAGCATATTGATCTATGATGATAGTCTGACAATGTCTTCTTGTGTCGCTCCCAACTTAGCTCTTGCCTCTACATGTTGCACTAGCTCTTCATGGAGTTTCTATTTCAATCTTTTAATCTCATCTATGTCTAGAGATTTTGGCTCTAACCTTGATCTTTTCAAAATCCCTCTGGTACTCCTTCAAAAGAGCCAGTATCATCTGCATTTAAATGTCTGATGAAGAAGATGGGGTGTCTATGGTGTGGAACAACAATGATGTTGTATCTAGAGATGATGATGGTATTGGAATGAGCATGGATGGTGATGGTATATTGAAATTTTTTTATGTCATGGTGGCATATGATGTGTCGAGTGGTGGTTTACTAGAAGTAGAGGTATGAGAATGGGTAGGGCTACTTCTTCAAATGCAATTGGGGCTACTTCAACATGCTACTCTAATGTTGTTTGAGATGGTATATCCATCGATAAAGATGATACCTAAGAATCAGAAGCTTCAGAGGAGGAGGAAGAGTAACTCATAAATGTTGCTTTAGTGGAAATATTTTCCTTCTCCCCTTGCTTTTCTTTCTATTGCTTCTTTGAAGACTTTGTTGGAGGGATCTACCTAGTATTCTAATGTATGAATATAGGCTATACTTCTTCTTAATCTGTTTGAGTGCGAAAGCTGCAACCATTTCTTCTTCCAATCTTGGGCTGAGTGAATTCGATAGTTCTATCAATTGACTAGACTATTCTTTAGAGGTTTCTCACTTCTTTTTACGTGGACTCTGCATAATTAGAGTCTCAAAAGGCTCTAGGATCACTTCCTTGCCAAAGCTTTTCTTCCTTCTTCTCATGTGTAGGGGCCTTGTGTCACTCTAGAAAATGGTGAGCACTAATGTCGTGGAGCTCCATGTTGTAATTGTCAATCGGTGGAGATGTGAGGATGATGTGATGATCATGAGTGAGTGAAGTGAGTGAATGTGAAGGTGAGAAGCACATACAAGATGCACACACACTCTCACACAAGAGGCAAAGAGTATGAGCAATGGAAGTTGTATTAATCTCAATTAAGAAATTCCCAATCACTACACAAGATCTCTTTCCTCAAAAAATCCAACCTCAAAAATGAGCTCTCTAGCTTTGACTACCTTTGGCTAGTTTTAGACACAATGTTTGGCATAGCTAAAAATTAAGTCATAGAGATTTCAGGGCTCTAATGGGCTCCAATAAATATGAAAATTGATATGTAGATTCTATCTAAGGACTCAAATTATTAATGTTAATATTCACAGCCGACTTACATGCCTTGTTTCACATGCTCCCTCTTCTTCTATGTCTGCCCACTCTAGGTTGGCCTTGGCCTTGGGTGCCAACAGGGCCCTTGTGTTAAATTCTAACATGTGAGAAATACAACACAAGATGACATCTCTAGTTATGGCAAGCAGCCTTTTCTCTTGATACATTGGTAAATGATTTTGGTCAGCATTACTCCTCTGCCAAAAAACTAAGGTGTGTAAAATGAACTTTGTCCTTTGATGAGCTAGTCAAACACCACTTGATTCATATCCATGTAATCTATGGGGTTCTCAAATGCATGTATAAAGCATTGGAAATGCTCTTAGTTGGCATGGTGTAGGATTTGCTTGGTTCATACTAAAATGATCATGGAATAGTCTGATGGCTAGCGATATATCCTCACACTACATCTCCTCAAAGGTCTTAAAAGTAGTAGCAGTGGGTTTTGTAATAGTGGTACTAACATCAAGCACTCAAAAATTTAAAGTGAGATTAGTAACATTAATACCAACTTTGATCACTTGCCTCTATCTTGACAAATTTGTGATAGTAGCTAGACACTATGCCTTGGTTCTTGGAAAAGCATGAAATGATTCAATGATGATTTTTGGGGTATTTGATGTTAAACCACTATCACAATGTTTAGAAAATACATTTGTAGAGATATGGAAACTTGGGTTCAAGCCTTTCATATGAGAAGTTTTCTTGTAGCTTCATGTTTGCTTTGAGAATTTCTTAAATTTTTAAATTCATCTCCTCATGTATATATTCTTTTCCATCCATTTGGAAGCCTTATCATCTAAAAAACTATTCCTTCCATGCTCTAGACTCCTCTTGAGTTGAATTTTCATAAAACAATTTATTCAAGGCGTGAAAATCTTTATTTGAAAAGATGGCAATATATGAATTCCTTTGGGTGATCCAATCCTTCATTTAAGTCTAATGAATCAATACCATAACCTTGTGAATTAATTAGATGTCTTTTTGCAACAAAAAGTAACAACCATACCATAACCTTGTGACTTAATTAAATATCTTTTTGCATTTGTAGCATTGTTTCCATGTATAATCATGAGTTGGTGTAGATTCTTTTAAACTTTACATGCTAGAAATCATCATAATGAGTACTTCTAATATACTATAAATAAAAAGGAACGTCATCCTTCATCTATTGATCTCATACAAAGCCATCTCCAACAATAGTGAGTGTTGAATGATGACTTCAATTTGGTGGGAGTAGAGGAAAGCGTGAGAGGAAGTACATGGGACATAGATATGCTATGGGAGAGAAATGATATGCTAAGGGAGATAAATGATATGCTATGGGAGAGAAATGATACGCTATGGAGAAGTACATGGGACGTAGATATGTTATGGAGGTAGATAAAAAGGAGATGATGGATTCATAATGGAAAATGTAGCCATACCTTGGCTATGATATTTTTTTTCGAGATGCCCAAGAGATGCACAAAGACTACACAAGAAAGTGGACAATTTTTTTGACAAGAAAATCATTGAGGCTGAGGAAAAGCAAAAATATGTTGTTTTGTGGTTCGTAGATTCCTATCATGTGTGAAAGTCCAATCTTCGAGTTACTAAAATTGAATTGCAAGAATATTCAAAAGATTATTTACAAAAGAGCATATAAAACCATAGGATATAATTAAAGATTTTTCACTTTAAATTGGTATGTCTCTTAAAAGGTAAGGATGTGTCTTTTATAGGGTTTCAATTATTTTGCAATATTAGAGAAACTAAATTTAGGAAAAAATCAATTTGAGTCAAAAATGTTGTAGAATTCATATAAATATTATTAAGGATCCTAGGAATGATAAGAAACCATTAAGAAGGAGACTGAAGTCAAGATAAGGAATCACATGATTCTAGATTAAATAAACACAATTTTGGGTTAAAAACAAATTTGATTTTCAATTAGTATGTTTTCAAAATATTCTATAAAGGCCATATAATTGTTTTGGTAATTTAATCAAAGGATTTAGTTTCAATAACAATAAATGAGAACATTGTAACCTTGTTTTTCTTCAAACTGAAGACACGTGTAAGACACCAAGGTTTCCAAAAAAAAAAGGAGAAACATCTTATGTAAATTATTGATAAAACCTACTTGTATGTTAATTAGTCATAATTGAGCGTGTCAATCAATCCCAAAGCTGAATATCACTACATATAATGTCGAATCCTATGACAAAACATTATTATATGATATGAAAATACATTTGTTCTCGCAAAAAAACAAGCTATATTTTATCAAAAAGATATGATACAAGAATCAAGGCTTCCTAAATTCTTAATTAACTTACACAAATCCTTCATGTGATTTGCTTGTTTCTACTAAAAAGAAACACAAACCTCGCAACAACAGAAAAGTTAGTTTCATTTCAATTGGCTTTTGAAATTTTTGGTATGTACATTTCTAATCATCCTTCATGAGTTCAAAAAACATCCAAAAGCTTTTGGCAAAAAGGTTTTTTACAAAAAGACAAATGTTTTCTCTTATCTAGTTCATAAACTTGCCACCCTTTTCCAATTGCAGCACTCAATCGAAAGGAAAAAATTTAACCAAATCTAGCCTCACTTCGTGCTCTATTTTTTTTACACAATCAAACTAGAATTCAAGATTTTCTCAACTCTGGATTCAAATGAATATAAGGCTTTGTAGACTTGTATAAGAGTTTAGTATATTACTAGTGAGTAATAACATCCTCAAATTGGGCATTGATAGCTATTATGAACAGTCTCTATAAGATAGACTACATGTCATACATAGCGAACAAACTTGACATATGGACTGACAACTGACCATATATCTCAATTCAAGAAGAGAATGATAAATTAAAATCTGGTCAAAGAGAGTCGACTTAACCAGTTTTGAAAAACCAAAAGGTTATAAGAATTTGATGTTGGGAATCACATGAAACAACTACATCAAAACAGATTATCTGAGAAAGAACCTAATCTAGAGAGAATATGGCAAAGAAATGAAATCTTGGGGGTGATCTCTTAGTAGATATGAATCTCATATAAGATGGGGGTGCTTTCGCTTGTCCTTCAACTATCAAAGATGAGTAAAGTGATATTTTTCTGCCACTTATTCATCCACAAGATACACCTCACGTGACTCCAAGCTCCAAGGTGACTCTTCATCTTCCTTGTTTGGCCTTCCATCTAACATGACTCTTTGGTTCTTTGAGCTCCAAATTTGGATAAGATCCCAACTTTTGTGACTCTTGGGAGCTTATTGAAGCTTTGGAACTTTAATTTAATGTTTGAGCTTGATTTATGGTTGTCCATGAACCCTAAATTGTCAATACTACCCTTGGAGGCTCTTTGACCTTCAACCTAGATCTTTCATAGATATATTTTCCTTGAATTCCTCAAGCTTGTTCGCACTCATGAATTCAGTGAATATATCTACAATCATATATTTTAGATCCTCATCCTTAGATAAAACCTTTTCTCTAATGAAATGGTGGTGTACCTCTATGTGCTTACTCCTTGCATGATACATATGATTGCTAGATAGATGTATGCTAGACATGTTATTTCCAAACAAGGAAATATAATTACCTCCACATCTAGGTGGTTGAGAAACTTCCATAACCACATAACCTTAAATTTAGCTAGGGATAAGGCCCTATAATCAACCTATGTTGTTGATAGTGTTACTATAGGCTACTTCTTTGAGCTCCTTGAGATTATCTTTGAGCCTAACAAGAAAATGTATCTTACGGTACTCCAATCTTCTTTTGAACCTAGCCAATGTGCATCACTAAACCTTTGGGCTCCAAAGGATCGTCATAAGAATAAAATAAGCCTTATTTTATTGTATCTATGATATAACTCTATACTCTTCTTGCTACATTAAGGTGCTCACTAGTAAGAGCATGCATGAACTATGAAACAACACCAACAACATAAGATAGAACATGTCTAGTTATGGTGGTATAAATCAATGACCCTATGATACTCATATAGAGTTGTATGTCTTCAAGATTCTCTCCTTGACCTGATTAAAACTTCATATTTATGTCCATGGCTTGTGAGGGTGGATTACATCCACTCATGCTATAGTTGTACATGTCGAATAAATACTTCCTTTGAACTAGATATACTCCATCATGTACATATACCATAAAAAGTATTTGAGGATGTCAATATTTTTTTTACATTCCTCCCTTGTCTTTTATTTGATCTCCTTCATATCTAGTATTTCATCACCTTTCAAAATAAGTTAATTCATATATATGAACACATATACAACTTTTCCTTCATTTTTCTTCATGTATAAAGACGATCAGTCTTGCTAACATGGAATCTATACTTATGAGGTACTCAATTAATCTTTGATTGCATGCACCATGTGCTTTCTTCAGCCTATAAATAGCCTTCTTCAATCTACATACATAATGCCTCTTACCCTTTTCTGCAAACCCCATGGACGAATACATGTAGTCATTCTCCTTCGGCTCTACATTTAAGAAATCATTCTTCACATCAAGTTGATATATGAACCATCTCCTTGTTGTAAAAATTGTAATTAATTTCCTTATTTAGCCACAGGGATGAAGGTCACTTCATAGTTTATGTCATGTGTTTGTGAGAACCCCTTGACAACCAATCTACCTTTAGGTTAGCAATTGAACCATTTGAATTTCTCTTAAATTTATATTTTTTAAGATTATGTTCATTCCATATTCTTTTGGTACCAACTCTCGTGTATGGATTATACACAAGAGCATGGATCTCATTTTCCATTTCATTTTTCCATTCCTTGCAAGCCTTAGCTTATTCAAAGCTTGTAGGCGCTTTGTCTTTGATAACATGTGCCATGAATGCATAATGTCTTGCAATAAAGGTATTATATGTGATTAGTTATATTGATTACCTGATCCTTGAGGACCTTCTCTCATTTCCTAATGAATATATCTTACCTTTCCTATTTTCGTAGCCTTTGGTACAATTAGTTCCTTAAGCTCTTCTTCACTATAGAGCTGATAGATAAGCTCATAAGCCTTCCCTTCCATGGAGTGGGACTTGCGGAAGGTTGAGAGTTGCTTGATCCACTCAATGCCATGATTTCTTGATGTTCTTCTTCATGTCTTTTTTCTTCTTCTTATATATATATATTTGATATGTAAATCATCCTTAGGTTCATATCATGAATTTAATTCATCAAACATAACACCTCTAGAAACCCTAAGCTTCTTTGTGGCGGGGTTGTAGCACCTATAGCCATTTTTCTCATTGGAATGATCAATAAAGACACACTTTTCTACCTTAGAGTCAAGCTTTGTGGTAGAATATGTGTAGCAAAACATGCAAACACTTTCAAGTGTGAAAGATCTTGTTTCTCCCATTCCAATCCTCCTCTCGTAATAACGATGTATCCCTAAAGTTGGACACATGTTCATAATCTATAGAGCAATAGAAAAAGCGCCTCCCATAGTGATAAAGATATCTCATATAACATGCATCTAGCTATCTCTGCAATCTATCTATTTTTGCTCTTTGCCACCCCATTTTGTTGTGGTGTATTACTTGCAAGTGTATTTTGTTTTGATGCCTTCAACTTATAAAAATCAATCAAATCATGCGAATCTCCCCCCTCAATCATACAACTTGAACGTTGAAAAGTTTAAACATGGAAAACACATCATATTTGTGCTTAATGAACAAATCCAAACTTTTCATGTGTGATCATCAATAAAGGTCAAATAATAATTGTTCCCTCAAAGCATTGCCCCTTTGGTAGGTCCCCAAACATCTGTATGTACCAAATCAAGTAGATCGGATGATGTGTAAATGGGGCTCTTGTTTGCTTTCCTATTTGACAAGGTGTGTATACTTCATGTAATGAGCTTGATATAAAGTGAGGCACAATTGTTACTGCTTCTTTCTGACCATATCCTTCAGCTCTCGTATATTCACATGCCCTAACTTTTTGTGCCATAAATCTATATTTGCAATTCTCTTGTCATCATGATATGAATACAGTTTTGTTACCTATTTGTGTGGTATCCATTGTAAACATTCTTCCATTTCTTCCTCTTCTTATGAGTTGGTAGCCTCTTTTTGGATCCTCAATGAAACATCCATTATAGTTGAACTTCACTTGCTAGCCCTTTTCCACCATTTGTCCTATATAAATAAGGTTTTTAATGATTGTGGGACATAGAGTATCTCTGATAAGCAATTGTCTTTGTATCTTCCTTCAAACTTGATATCTCCAACACGTTTGATCATATGTTGTAAGTTATCACCTGTCTCAACACATCCTTTTTGCTTTGGAATATGCAAATTATCAAAAATTTCTTCTCTACACAACATATGGTTGTTGCAGCCATTGTTTATATACCATTTGTTATCTATAACATGTTGATCTTCATTGGTTATTTTGTGAATTAACATAGTTCCCATTACCTGTATAATGGTTAGATCCATACCTTGATCCTCAATGGTAGCATTCATTGGCATAATGAACTAGTTTACCACAAACATATCATCCATTGCTTCGGTTCCTACTTGTTTTCCTTAGTTGCCTTGATGTTTGCTTCTTCCTCTTCATCTATTTGAGTCTCTTCCAAATCTTCCTTCACCTCTACCTGCATTAAGAAGTTGATTTTTCCCATCCTTATCTTTGCTTCCACAAAGATTGAGCTCCTCTTTCACCATTAATGAGATTAGGTGGTCAAAATCAAGCATATTATCGTTTGCATACACTCATGTGGTGAAGGACTCCCACCTTTCATTCTCTCTTAGCCCATTTAGGGTATTGATAATCATATCATCGTTGTTGATGGTGCAAACAAAGGAGCCTAAAGAATCTGAAATCTCCTTCACTTTAAGAATGTAATCATTGATGGATTGTTGGTACTCTTCCTAAGATTATTGAACTCAATTTTAGTTGAATCTTCTATTCTTTGGTGTTATAGGAGCATAGTCTCTCAAGACACTCACACATCTTCTTGGTTATGTGGAAATTTTGCATATGACATATCATGGTGTTTCTGATGTGTTGTGATAATTTGAAGATTACTCTTCTATTACTCAATTGCAACTTTTTGGCTGCCCTTCTCTCAGAATCGGTATTTTTTTCATCAAAGAGTGGCATTTGATCACTATCACTCCCATATCCCATTGGTTGTGTCAAAATTTTGTATAGACCTATCATGGTCTTTCCTATATGTTGAGACAATATGACAATTACTATTCTATTCCTCTTTTACCATTCTTTAGCGGCTCTTCCTTGGGCATCAATAAGGTTTTGTTCATAACAAGTGGCCTTTCCACGTCAATTAATTACTACGTATACCTCCAAGGTTGATAATTTCCTTATCTAGCTTATCAATTTGCAAACTATTATCTAGAAATAGCCTTATTTGTTGGTCTCCTACTTCCCTTAAATGAAAATGATGTATGGTTTCTATCAAATTATCTCCACAACCTCCTTATCTTGCTCCTTTGCAGCCTTGAAGTTATATGATTGTATCTCTCTCCTCCTGCTTTCCCAATGTAGACTCCTTGATCCTTCCTTCAATCTTCAAATGGCTCTTCGCCTTGTTGTTGCAATCCCCTTTGGTTATTTAAGATGCTTTGCAAGCTCTAATACCACTTGTGGAAGATTTATACACCTCCTATATGCAATAAAAGTGCATGAATTCTCCAACAATCTTTAGAGTTTACACAATCAATTAGGAACACTACTTCTCTCAACTCAAACATCATATGAATATGAGACTTTGTAGAATCCTAATAGACCTTAGCATGTTTTCTAATAAACTATGGCACACTCAACTTGGACATTGGCATGTATAGCAAACAAAATCTACCAAAAAACTACCTATCACACACAATGAACAAACTTGACACACAGACAAAGGATTCATTATATCTCCCGACTCGAGGAGAATGACAATGAAATTTTTGGTTGAATTAGCTTTTCAAAAAGCATAAGATTACAAGAACGAGATGTCAAAGGCACACAAAGCAACTACATATGACAATGAAATTTTTGGTTGAGCAAAGAGGAATTCATTAACTTTTCAAAAAGCATAAGATTACAACGAGATGTCAAAGGCACACAAAGCGACTACAACAAAACAAACTATCCAAGAACCTAATCTAGAGAGTGCATGCAAAAGAAATGAAACCTTGGGGATGATCTTTGAGTAGATATGACTCTTCCACAACATGAGGTTGCTCTCCCTTGTCCTCCAACTAGCATGGATGAGTAGAGTGGTCTTTTTCTAATGACTATTCTACGAAATACACCTCAAATGACTCTTCAACTTCCAAGGTCATTTTTCATGTTCCTTGTTGCTTGGCCTTCCATCTACCCTAACTTTTTGGTGGTTCAACTTCCCAATTTAAATAAGGACCCAACTTTGATGACTCTTGAAAACCTTCCTTTGGAACTTCAATTTAATGTTCAAGCTTGTTTTATGGTTGTCCATGAACCATAAACTTCTTGCACTCATTACAAGCCTTAAAATTTAGCATCAATGCAAGTGCTTCTAAAAAAAGGAAGTACTTTTAGTGTAATCTTAATAATATGGGTCAAACCTGATTAGTCAAAAGGTCTTTTGTATAACCAAAATTCCAAAATGAAAATGGATTGCATGAAGAGAAATATCGAGTGAATCTTGCATAAAGTGATATTTCACTTCCATAAAGTATCCTTTCACTTCTTTGTGGATGACATGAACTTTTTTTCACATTACCCTTTTGATCCTTCTCATGTCATGTAACTAAGAAAACCATACTTATTGTGCTTAAATTCACATCCCAAGTGTTGCAAATCACACTACATTGTTTATGGATGTGTGCAAGGGTGGGTGTATGGTGGGTAGGTGTTGGGTGTGAAGAGAGAGAGAGAGAGAGAGAGAGAGAGAGAAAGGAAAAAGGAATGGGGAGATGCCCTACTCATTCTACAACATGCTTCATCAATTCATTATGCCACAAGGAAATATATATTTTGGCACACTTCCAAAAATTTAGTGAGATTAAGGTAAACCGGCGTGTGTTTCTTTCCAAGATCAAGAGATCTCATACTAAACATTTGGTTCAAATGTCATTCGTGGACTGAGTTTTCATATTTGCAGCCTGCAGGTGTTTATTATTTAGCTTTGTTTGCAAATTTGTGTACTAGTACAACCTGAAGATCACGCAAAGAAAATTCAGATGACTAATTTAAATTGTCATACTACAAGGTATTGCAACATCAAGATCATGCCTTGTACTCTTAGACAGATGGCCAGGGTTCAAGTCCCACCTAGGGCTGGATGCCTTAGAGTTCCCCAAGATGGTGTGTGTGTCTTTCCAATTCATTGTACTCTCAAAAAAAAAAAAAACCAAGATCATGCTGATAAGCTTTATGAGGGTCTCTGGTAAAATATGCAGATATTCAAAATGAGAGGTCTGCCTTAGATCGTAGTATTAGAAGGGATATCATCTTCATAAAAAATCTGGGAATCCATGCAAAAATCAATAATGTTACTGTGAGATAAATAAGGTTGGACATAAATTTAAGGAGAACAAACATCATCTGCTCAAAGGGAAATTTTGGCAAGCATTCGGTGATGACTTGCCATCAAAGCAACTGTTCTTTTAAGGGCGCATATGGTACTTTCTGAATGTTCATTCACAACCATTGTCAAGTCCATAGGGCCACCCTGCCGTTCTAATGGAGGTTCCTGATATGTAAGTCCCAATATGTTAACCATTCAATTTACTTCAAACAATAAAAGGTCGAGACCGTTGCCACTGCCATTACAAGTCTTTGTACTTGTGCCTTCTTATTCTCGTTCATAGATATAGCCAAATATGGCAACCGTTCGTTCTACTCAAGAAACAAAAAGTCCGAACCCTTGCCATTATGTTCACAAAAATCCACCTCTGTACTTCAAAGTCATGTGATGCATTAGAGTAAAACCTACATCCAAAAAGGAAAAAAATCCATTCTCATGAAGTTCAGCTAAACATTAAGCTTTCGCATTCATATCCCTATAGAAGGGAAAATCATTGTAGCAAAATCCACCTCATTCTAGACAAATGTGAAGGGTAATCACAATACATTGATAGTTTATCTAAAGCTTGCTTTTTTTTTTAGAACCTTGAACTTATTCATTCACTGGAAACAAACAAAAGTTGCTATCGTAATCAGTAATCTCCCAGGATTATCGTTTCTAACGGCACACAAGAAACCCAAGAACCACTTCCATGTCAATATGCAAAACAATATCTATCCAATTTATTTCTTCCTAGAAAACACTGCAGAAACTTCATTCACTGTGCTCATACGTTTTTATTCTCCTCATTAACAGTTACGAAGGTTGCAACGTATAATAATAGATAATACTGTAGTCCTGATTGGTAAAAAAAGAAATTATGGAGTAACAGCCAAATTTTCCACATTTGGAGGCAAATAATCCAGAAGGGAGTAAGCAGCATTATTACTGCTCATGCTTCTGGTTCCTGTACCCTTTCATACCAAGTTTCACTGCTTCCATTTCTGAAAAGGAAACTTCTTCAAAGACATCAACAAGTTTTTGGTGGCATTTCACTCAAGATTTTTCAAATTGATGATTATACATTTAACTTTTTTGTGAAAATGCTCTGAATATACATCCAAGTTCTGTCTTAACTGACAGATGACAAAAATGCGGCACGAAAAAAGACCAGTGTAGCCTGCATTCAATTCACACTTTGAACACTCTGAATGAATCCATGATCTTGCGAAGTTCACCCTCTTCTTTACCAAGAACATACTCCGGTACTTGCAATCTCAGCTCATACAACCTGTTATTCTCTACCCCTAACACAGAAAGATACCTCCTGTCCCATTCAAGCTGAACCACTCTATCCTGTGGCATCACAGCCAGCTGTCGATTATTTGCATAAGACTTGACATTCACCTGTAAAAGAGAAATTACAAGTATGTATAATGAAAAAGTTCTAAACGTTAAATGATTCTATAGTCAAGATGAGATAAGAAGTGCTTGCTTCAAAGACATATTACTGCTGCTATGTCATAATTAACATTGTCCACCTTAATTCGGAAACTCAGCATAGGCCTAATTCTTCTTTCCATGATAGAGGGAACTCCATGTATATCTGTCTACTATGCAGATGCAGACAATCACCCAAGAGATTAGTTTGGCATATGTGCCCACACAAGATTACGTTGCATACCTTTTCACCCCACGGAGATTAGTTTGGCATATGTGTCCATACAAGATAATGTTGCAAACCTTTTCACAAAGGCTCTACCTAAGGAGAAGTTTGAAGCTTTCCGCAAAGTTTTGGGCTTACTTCCTTTTGTGGATTGATCTCTTTCCACATAGCTTGGCACTTCCTTATACATGAGTGCCATCTCCTTGTTCACCGATCACTCCCAAGGGGAACTTGTTGATATATTTGGGTAGTGATGTGTGTGAACACACTTAGGACTGCCGGGGCACTTTTCCCTCTTTAGGAGATCTTTTCCCTCGACTTGTATATATGCCCATAACCCTAACAGGTTACTTATCTTTGTACATTCACTTGGTACTTCATTCAATGTTATCTTATGCTCCAAGATTCTTCTTCTCTCTTGTGTTGTTCATATGCTTCCGCAGACCTCAAACTCCAACAACAATGATATGCATAAGATTGGTCTTTATGAAGATGCTAAATGTCGAAGAGGGTGGCGGATTACAACTATTATAGAAGCAATAAACAATTTATACTTGTTGGATTTGCAGATTGGAAAGCATTGCTTCCTTCTGTACTTAGGAAGTAATGTTCAAATAACTTGTCAACCTTCTAATACTTTTTGGGGTTAGTCACTCAAACATATTTGACAGTTGGGAAACATCTCGGTGATCATGGAGGAAGACTTATGTAACCAAGGAGGGGTTTTAGGCTCTACGTTCAAAACCTTATGGTGGACTTATAACACCACCTTGTATTTGTGTGTATGTGTGTGTGTATACAATAGGGGTAGATGAGAGCATATGACCTTGGTTTGAAATGGAAAGGCCAACCTTGATAATCTTGAGAGTATGTTTGAGTTTATATCCCATATGAACATAGCATCTTCTAGTTGTTTCTATCCTTCCAAGTAGTACTTGAAATGAGAAGAGTGGGGGATGTGTGAATTCTTGTACTTTGAGGGAGAGTTCTTCATGACAAATGTCCTTGTGTGTACTTGCACGATACTTTGCATAATAGGGGACTATTAGAAAATATGTCATTGGGGCAATGTGGTTAGCAACGGGATGGCAACATCATAGGCAATGTGTTAACAACGTGTTAGTAACGTGATGAAGTTGCAAACCAGAAGTTGCAATAAAGTTGGGTACAATTCCTTTTTTTAACCATTTTTTTATTATTTTCTTTAGATTCTAAGTGTATAGATCCTCTTACAGATGCCTAGATATTTTCAAAAATATATAAAAATTATATATCAGCATTTAAATATATCATATATAGGTCATCCAACGTCGACCTATATATGTTATAGGTCTTCGTTCTCTCTCTCTCTCTCTCTCTCTCTCTCTCTCTCTCTCTCTCTCTCTCTCTCTCTCTCTCTCTCTCTCTCTCTCTCTCTCTCTCTCTCTCTCTCTCTCTCTCTCTCTCTCTCTCTCTCTCTCTCTCTCTCTCTCTCTCTCTCTCTCTCTCTCTCTCTCTCTCTCTCTCTCTCTCTCTCTCTCTCTCTCTCTCTCTCGTTATTGGACAGCTTCGAGTTTCATTACATCAGCTCAAGATCGATCGAGAGAGGTCGAGCCAGAGGAGTCCCCCAAGAGGAGAGGTGGTGCCCAGTATGCCATACAGAGATAGAGAGTGAGGAGCACTTGATTACCACATGCCCAGCATACATAGACCTAGGAGCACAGTTCCAGATTGAGGAGTCACTCCAGTTGTACATGACCTCTAGAGGCAAGCGAAGGATGGGTCTCTTCATCACGAAAGCCTATGAGAGACGAGAGCAGATGCATGGGACACGGGTGGGCACCACACACATGGGACACGGGTGGGCACCAAGCAGACTTACTCAATTCTTTCATCGAGTTGATCCACATCAGAGAGATCAACCTTCTAGATGCATAGGGCTCACGCTTGGGTAGGCAGCGACAAAGAGAGTGAGACGCAGATCACATATGGTGGGGTACCGACGACCACGACTGCATCACGAGGATATCTCACACATTAGGATAGCACACGACCACATGATGGGGCAAAGGCACACCACCACCACTTGGACACACCACCACCACTTGGGCCTCCCTCTTGCAAGACGTATTGAGTCCTCAGCACATGTACCACATACTCCACCCTCCATGCATCTATAGCAGTTAGGGTATACACATTCACCCCCACATAGGTCCCCATGTATAAGGTGGCCATTATTTGCAATGTCGGAGCCACGCTCCCCCCCCCACACACCACTACTTTATCCCCACTACTCCACCATTACCCGGCACACCTGCATTTTTCCGTTTTCAGCCTACACAATTTCTTTTTTGTAGTGAGTATTTTTCTTTCATTGCTACACAGACCCACTCTCTCTCTCTCTCTCTCTCTCTCTCTCTCTCTCTCTCTCTCTCTCTCTCTCTCTCTCTCTCTCTCTCTCTCTCTCTCTCTCTCTCTCTCTCTCTCTCTCTCTCTCTCTCTCTCTCTCTCTCTCTCTCTCTCTCTCTCTCTCTCTCTCCCTCCCTCCCTCTCCCCCCCCCCTCTGTGTGCACACTCTTGAGTGCTCTGTGTGCTCTATGTGCCCCAGATAAAATGAAAAAGGCCCTCCCAACGAAGCGTTTTTGGCCCGCTAGAATGGCCTTTATTTTTTAAATTGTACACAACACATTGGGAACGCATATGCAATGCGACGTTTCATTGCGAAGGTTCACAATACCTTGCGTATGCAACACTGCATTGGGGCAACCTTCCACTAGGGACCCCACCTACATGTTACACAAAATTGGTCTTGGAAATGGTTAAAAAATGGGATCGCTTTTGGGATATGGTAAAAATATTGTCAAATATTATTATTACGTATTGTGATCGTACTCCTCGATAGCTATCCAATGGTATATAACACTTGGGTATTTGACAAAAGTTTTTGCATCAAAAGTCAAACCCTAATTCGCAAATTTAGAGTGAGAAGCAATTTTGAATTGAAAAGCAATATGTGCACATGTCAAAATCACATGAAATTGATCCTATGGCTCAAAGTATGCCACATGGCACATGAAAATGGTAAAAAATAGCTTAAACACCACCCTAGATTTTTCGACAAGATTCGGACCACAAATTATGAAGACATGCTTTTTGTGTTTTTTATGAATTGTGGAGCAAGCCTTCTCAATATCTATATAGACAACAAGTCTTGGGCTCATAAATATCCCTTCTTGGAGTTCTTCTAGAGCTTCTGTGGAGAAAGAGGTCCCTTCAACTTGGAGAGGATTTTTGTTTTCTTCATCATCTACAAGGTGTGCATCAACATCAAGCTTATCTATTTGGAGGACATCATCTTCAGCTTTGGAGATTCTGGAGTTATGGAAAGCTTGTATTTCTTGTAAATTCTTCATGTTATCTTGTAACTTCATGTACTTCAAAATGGTATGTAATGAATATATTTGGAGCTTGGCTTCTTTCATCTCTTTCATGTATTGTATACTCTCCATCTTCTCTCTGTTTTCTCTCTCTCCATATTGATTGTGGGCCTAAAAACCAACATCACTAGCATTTGTTTCGACCATGAATGTTCTAGCTGGATCCGCATCTACAACAACGGTCCAAAAGTCACTAGTCATTTCAATGTCTGAAAACGATGATCCAACTTCTCCATCCACTCTATATATTACAAAATGAATCCAAGCAAACCTAAATTCACTCTCAAATGAAAGTGCAACTATACGCTCATAGTAGTCAACCACAAGACTATATAGCATATCCACACCATTATGCATAGTATCGACTCAATATCATGACATCTACACTAACGTCACCAGTGCCCAATAGTGGGTACAGAACTATGTATGAATACATGCTCACACATGCATTCCACAAAGCACACACATCATGAGCATGAATTCATGAGAAGCTCTGCAAACTAAATTTCTATCACTTTTGAAAGTGATGGGCAAACCCAACCATGATGAATTCTAGCACAAAAAGGCAAACAAAAAATAGGAAAGGTTATTGAAAATGCACACCTGATACGGTATAACTCAATAGGAAAAGTAACACTACAGGATTTCATCGAGGAACACAGCTATTGGAAAACAATGTCAAAATAGCTCAGAATGCCCTAAAGTTGTCATAATTCCAGCAACCCTAATTTTGGGACTCAAACAAATTTGGATCAAAGATGGTCAAAATTATTTATTAGCTTATTGAAAAGTACTTATTGAGAGCTTTCTAATGGTATATAACATTCCACCATCTAGCACCTAAAAGTGACTCAAAAGTCATTCCCTAGTTTGTGCCCTAATTATGCTTTTCACTTAATTATGAACCAATGGTGAGGATTTAAAGTACAAAGGCATGAAAAATCAATGGTTTAGATTCAACTAACCAAAACCAACATAAGAAACACACAATCAACCAAAAATTAAAGCACAAGTCAAGGTTCCGAAAAATCTGCCCCATTTTTCACGTGCAGCTTTTTATGGTGCTTTTCGTGGAGATTTTTGTGGGTTCTTCAATCCTTTATTAAGAGCAGGTCATGACACACTTTAAGCATCAAGTTTTGAGAGCTATACTTGCTCAAGTCTAGGGTTACAGCTAGGCGGTCATCTTGATGGAGTTTTTGCAGAGATTGGAGGAGGAATCATTTGACCAGGATTATTTGGATAAGGTGTTCTTAAGGCTCATGATCAATCCCAAGCATAGTCTCCAAAAGCTCATATGAATCAAGGATAAAAGTGATTTTAAGCTTCCACAGGATGTAAATCAAGCTTACCTTCCATGAAGGTAATGATGGGATGATTGGCATCATTGTTTCTCATGCTTAAGGTGCACCTACTGTTAACTCGCAAGATGGTAAATGATAAACTCCCAAAATGACTCAGTGCTCTCATTATTTCCCCTCTAACACAGAACAGATACTCTTGAAAAGAGATGCGCTTCAGCCATGTGCACAATGAATATGCAGAAGTTCATAATACATACAGAGTGATAAAAGGGGACCGATCTTTATTCGACTTAAAAACACAGAAGCTCCGTACGTGGAATTTTTTATTCGTTCCTACCTTGAGAACCTTCTCTTCTTAGTTTGCATTTTTTGCAAATGCCAATGCACAACTTAGTTGTGAAATCGCATATTGTCAAGGTAAATAAGCGATCTGACAGCAGAGAGCTGTTATTAGATCTAGAAGACTCAAGAAAGATAGAAAAGGTTACTACACAGACCTGGACTTCGTAGTACTCTTTCCCATCTTCAAATACTCTAGAGCCGGAAGATACAATTTTAGACTCACGGCGAACTCCAATCCGCGTAGACATGAACTCTGTGAGGTACTGCTTCAAGACCTTCTGAGCAGCCTGCTCAGGGGGGCCGAGGTCCCTCACCTCCTTGAATCGAGAAGAAGAAGGAGAACTTATCTCTACTGACACGTTCTCATCCAGATTGACAGGGTCTCTAAAGAACACATCTGCACCTGAACCACGCACAGGTATCCAGGCCCGCGGATAGCTAAACGCATATCCGTCCAATTGATCCATGTGCCTTGCGAAGCTGCCCACGGCGTTCTCAGCCGCCAAACAATCTGAATAGGTATTAAAAAAATGTAGTCCCAAGCATATTCCTAATCCAAGTTCTCTACGAGACAGCCCCGTTGCTAGTTTCAGCTGGGTATTGGTAACAGAGACGCGAGGGATATTAGTGTGGGAAGTTGAAGCTCTTCCAGGTATCTTGCTGTGGCCAAAAGGGGGGGTAGAGTTTGGGCTGCCGTCAGAGCTAACGGCAAGCCCGTACCTGCAGCATGCTGCCATCGCCAAAGCCTAGGATAAGGCTTGCGAAAAAAGTTTCCGTGAGTGTTGGAGCACGTAGTGTTGAACAGAGTGGTAGTCCGCTGTGATACTCGATTTCATTAACGTGCCAAAATGAAGAGAGTCGAGACGCAATGAAATCAAACTATAGTTTTGCATGGCAAATGTTCATTCGGAGTTTAAGCTCGGTTCACAATGAGCGGTGGCACAAGCTCAATAAAATGCTAATCCAATAAAATACTTACATTCACACAACGTGGAGGCACAAAAAATTAAAATTTTCCATTTCAATGTCCCAGGCTGCTGTTCGAGTGGTTGGGCCTCTCACCTTTTGAGCCGGGGGCGAGGGTTCAACCCCCACTAACGACATGTAAAGGACATATGTATCTTGGAAAGATGTAGCATGTGGCTGATGTGCCACCGTTTGTTCAACTCTGGGGTAGTTGTGACTGTCGTTTAACCCAGCCTTGTAAACCCTTGTTCTTGTGGAATAAGGGGGTCCCATGGATACTATGCCCTTCCTTGTACAGTTGCAATTTCAAAGTTAAAGTCCGAGGGAGTAGGCCTCGGCCGAACCTCCATTTTTTTTTTTAATTTCCACGTCATGACACAAAACCAAAATAAGTGTACCGACCTCCACATCATTCAAAAAACACTTTTTTTAATTCATTTTTAATCATTTAACTACACATAAAATGTATACTTCTTCATTATATAATGTTCACACTATATAATGTTCACACAGCGCGGCAACACCGTTTCTTGCACGTAGACCTCCTTTCTCTTATCAGAACTCCTAAAAGGTGGATGCATAATTTTTTTCATTGTTCCACTTGGAACATGACCAAAAAAACTCCAAATGCTATCGGGTAAGTGTGAATCAAGCCTTACACTTTCGGATCCAGAAGTATGACTCCTTCTTCCCTTCTAATAAATTGGGCTTGTAGAAAGCACATAAAATCCATGGTTGTAGTTGGGGATCGGACACTTACCTTGAGGTTCAAGGTTCAAAACTCAGAGTGCAGGGTTCAAAACTCAAAGTGCAGTCTAATTTATAACTTCTGTAAAGTGGGGATAAAAGGGGTTTCCAAGGTGAATGAATTATTCATTTCAATCGTTCACGCTTAAATGAAAGAGTAGGTCGACAATCGGTCTTTCAAAACAAAAATCCCAAGCCGCTTGGTTGGGTGGTTGGGCCTTTCGCCTCTTGAGGCTAGGGGAGGGTTCAATCCCCACCAGCAACATGTAAGGGACATGTTATCATGGAAACCGTGTATCTTGTGGCTGATGTGCCACCGTTTGTCCTGTTTCATGGTAGTTGTGACCGAAGTCTAACTCAGCTATGTAAACCCCTATTCTTGTGGGATAAGGGGGTCCCATGGGTACTATGCCCTTCCTTGTACAGTTGCAATTTCAAAGTTAAAGCCTGGAGGAGTAGGCCTCGGCTGAACCTCCATTTGAAAAAACAAAACAAAATTCCCATGGTTGTTGTCAACAATGAATGATGTAGCAGTAAACACTTTGAATTTTGGATTGAAGGTCCAAGATTCAAAACCTGCAAACCAACTCGTCTTATATTGGCCCATAAAAAGTGGAGGATAAAAGGGGTCCTCTAGGTGAGTGAGTTGTTCTTTCAAAATTTCAATCCTAATGGAAAAAAAAGTAGGTCGACAATTGAACTTCCAAAACAAAAAGAATGATGGTTGTGGTCAAAGAAGTATGGTTTAGAGGTTCTCACACTCTACACTTGGTGGGAATCGAAAGAGTGGAGAAAACATTGCGGAAAAAAGCAACAATTATGTGTATCAGGAGTGTGGAATTATTCATATTGCAACCTTTAAAAGAGATAGAAGCACAATTCATTTTCACTATTTTTTTGTGAGTGACAAGCAACTCAACAATTGGCTCACATATACCAAAACATTCACAACTAAAGAAGCTTTAGATTTTGGGTTGAAATAGACTTTGTGGAGATAGTTTTGTTGTCATATAAGGGACTCAAACACCATAAGTGGGGTGTCACCACTGGCTAATCATGTAGTCGATCACACCAATGGTCATCTTGGTATTGTTAAATGATGTACTATGGCTCTGGTCAATCGAGTGAAAAAAGGTCATCCTCAACCTGAGTCTCAATATTTAATGGTAGCATATAGGCATTGTTGTATTCATTTTGTCACATAGTCTAGGCAAGTGAGCGTATAGGCATTGTTGTATTCATTTTGTCACATAGTCTATGCAAGTGAGCATAGGGGCATTGTTGTTGTTGCTACGATTAGATTTTATTCTAAGTTTTTAACATATTGAGGTGTATGACTAGACTAGAACTTTGAGATTAATGCAATTATGATAAACTCAATCTTTCAAATAAGACATGAGTGCACAATCAAGAAATCAACAATCTTCTTCAAGCAAAGGCATCAAACATGGAATTGAATGCTTGAAAAACTAAAATGATCATAAATGTAATAGGAAAGCCCAATTTATCCTGCAAATGAAACATTCATAAATCTGTACAACCAATGAACCTTGCAAAAAAACAAATCCAAACACTAGTCTTTTCATAGAGAATAATTGAACAAAGAATCTCAATCACTTCTATACAAGATCTAAAGACTCATTTCGACCAAGAACTCGTGATTTTCGAGCAAAATGAAGCAAGAAAGAGGATGCAAAAAAAGGTTACAATGTTTTCACGAAAATGCTTTTAACTTGATATTAAAAGGATTTATTGAGCTTGACTAGGTGCACATTGTTAGACATTAGTCTAGAGAGACCATTCCATGTGTGTGTGGAACAAGGGGCTAGTCAAGGTTCCTAGCTCAGGGGATATCATAGGGTATTCAATGGTAATGGGGATGAGTGTTGCATGGTGGCCACATGTCGGCACTATATCATTTTACAACATTGTTATTTTGAATGCAAGGGGATATAATGGATGGGAGGAGAGTGGCACACACATCATTCATATATCATAATTTTCAATTCTTGAGGAGAAAATTTAGAAGTTTCCCTACATTGGTTATTCATAGCTTTGGAGTGAATCTGAGAGGATTTTTTTTTCACGATTGAAGATTTTTTCCACCATCAGAATTTCAAGGAACTAACTCATCATCATTTTTGTGTGGTATTCTATTGTCGCTGATGAGCTGAGGCTAGAGCAAAAGAGTGATTGAGTCTTTCTTAGAGGAGCAATGAGCCCCCCAAGGGAGCTCTCGCATGCTCGGCACCCAAGAGAGCAAAGGACAAGCTGCTTGGAGACCCTCAGGCTTGTCCTCACTCCCAACAAGCTAGTCGAGAAGGGGACGCTCCATAGCTTTCTCTTCTCCCTTGTGTTGTTGGAACAAAGAGGTATGAAGTTCGTTATATAGCCGTTTTTCATGATGTAGCACTTGTATGTGGGATATAGAGCAAGACAAAGGAAGGCATGCATGCGATTTTGAGTTAAGGAATTCAAAGAGCAAGAAGAAGTCGATTTTCTTTTTCCAATTTCACCTCATCTAGAAAGGCATAATTTCAGTACCTAACCTCACCAAAATTCACTACAACATATGAGGGGCATAGCGACACTAGCCATACTAACGGACATGCCTCGACGTCAGTATAGCCATTGGAAATGCCTGGAAAGACCACATTAATCATACCGACGATCACTTGACCATCGGTATAACCATTAGAATATTATTGTTGGTATACGCATCGGAATTTGTGGCCGCCAGTATAGGCGCTGATATAAGCACCGGTATGAGCATCGATACTTTACTAGAAATACTAACGCATATAACAATGCTTATATCGATGCCTTTACCGACGTCTATACTGACATTGTGTTTTTAACATAACTGAACCCGAGAGCAAAAAGTCAACATTTGCTACTGTGTACTGCTAGTGTGTAGTTTGCTTGCACGTGTACATTGTGCTTATCCGTCTGCATTGTGATTGTATCGTGCACACACACACACACAGATCTCTCTCTCTTTACACACACATCTCTCTCTCTTTAGATCTTGGATTTTGGTAAGTGATGCACATACTTTCATCCTTTCTCTTTCTCTATGTTTTCTCTTTTCTTTGGTTTTGCATGAACTTTTTGGTGTCGGTCCTTTGCAATTTGTCGAGAGACAGAGTTGATTGGGCTTTGACGACAACGATCCGAAGGATTACATCAATGTAAGTGATTGTTTTGTTCTCTATTAGAAATAGATAGAGAGAGAGAGAGAGATGAAAGAGAGAGGTAAATTAAGAGAGTTAGAGAGAGAGATAAAGAGAGAAAGCTAGAGAGACATACACACACATAGATGTAAGTGATTGTTATGTTCTTTATTAGAAATAGAGATAGAGAGAGAGAAAGAGAGAGGGAGAGACGAGAGAGATATATAAAGAGAGAGAAGAGAGAGAGTGATAAAAGAGAGAGAGAGAGAGAGATATAGAGATACATATGCACAAACATGCATACTCATGTATATCCATGCATACATACATACACACATACACACATATACACACATGCATATGCATACATATACACACACATATACACATGCATACATACATACACACACATACGTACACACACATATGTACACACACATACATACACATACATACACATACATATGTATATATTACATACACTCTCACATGCATACACATACACACATGTGTACACACACATACATATACATATGCATACACACACTCTCACATGCATACACACATACGAGAGACACATATACATACACACACACACATTCATACACATATTTTTTCACACATGCGCACATATATACATACACACATAGACACAAACATACATATACACACACACACATACATATACACACTCACACATACACACATACATATACACACTCACACATACACACACATATACATACATGTTTTAGATCTAGGTTTTTAGGATTAGGCTTTTATGTTTTTTACATACATACACATATGCATACACACACATATACATACATACATACATACATACATACATACATACATACACACACACATACATACATACACACACACACACACACACACATATATATATATATATATACACATGCATACACGCACATACACATACACATGCATCACATATACATGTTTTAGGGTTTGGGTTTTATGATTAGGGTTTTAGGCTTTTACATACATACACACATATGCAAACATAATACATATACACATGCATACACACATATAGATGTTTTAGGTCTAAGTCTTTAGGATTAGGGTTTTAGGGTTTTAACACACACATACACATATACACACATAATACATATACACATACACATGTATATACACATGCATACACACATATACATGTTTTAGGTCTAGGTCATTAGGATTGGGGTTTTAGGGTGTTTACACATGCATACACATAGATACACATATACACATATAATACATATACATATACACATACACATGTATATACACATGCATACACACATATACATGGTTTAGGTCTAGGTCTTTAGGATTAGGGTTTTATGGTTTTTACACATTCATACACATATATACACATATACACATATAATACATATACACGTGCACATGTATATACACATGCATACACACATATACATGTTTTAGGTATAGGTCTTTAGGATTAGGGTTTAAGGGTTTTGGCACATGCATACACACATATACATACACACATGTACTCATACATATACATACACACATGCATATGCATACATACATACACACACACATGCATACACACATACACATGCACACATATGCATACACACATACACACACATATACATACATGTCTTAGATCTAGGTCTTTAGGATTAAATATATTAAAAATAGGTCTTTAGGATTTTTAGGTTTTTTACATATATATAATTAAATATATAAAAAAAAACTTTTATGATTTTTTAATTAAATTAAATATATATAAGAAAAAAATGAAAAATAGAATATATATATAAATATATATAAAAAATAGGATTTTAGTATAGATGAATAAATATGAAAAAATACATAAATTAAATAAACATAATTAAATATATAAAAATAGGATTTAGGGTTTTTATTAAATTAAATATATAAAAAATAGAGTTTAGGTTTAATGTTAATATATATAATCATATATATATATATAAGGAAAAAAGTACAAGATATAATCAAATATATATATAAAATAGGATTCTAATATAGATAAATAAATATGAAAAGGGCTAGGGTTGTTTAGTAGTGCAAGAAGTTTATGGTTCATGGACAACCATAAAACAAGCTCAAACATTAAATTGAAGTTCCAAAGGAAGGTTTTCAAGAATCATAAAAGTTGGGTCCTTATTCAAATTGGGAAGTTCAACCACCAAAAAGTTAAGCTAGATGGAAAGCCAAGTTACAAAGAACATGAAGAGTGACCTTGGAAGTTGAAGAGTCATTTGAGGTGTATTCCATAGAAATGTCATTAGAAATAGGTTACTCTAATCATCCATGATAGTTGGAGGACAAGGGAGAGCAACCTCATGTTGTGGGAGAGTCTACTCAAAGATCATCCCCAAGGTTTAATTTATTTTGCATACACTCTCTAGATTAGGTTCTCAAATAGTTTGCTTTGTTGTAATCGCTTCATGCGCCTTTGACATCTAGTTCTTGAATCTTATACTTTTTGGAAAGTTTCTTTGTTCAACCAAAAATTTCATTGTCGTTGTCCTCTTCAATCAGGATATAATGAATCCTTTGTCTGTGTGTCAAGTTTGTTCATTGTATGTGATAGGTAGTTTTTTTTTTTAGAGTTTTTTTGCAATAGCTACCAATGTCCAAGTTAAGTGTGCCATAGTTCATTAGAAAGATGCTAAGGTCTATTAGGATTCTACAAAGTTTCATATTCATATGGTGTCTGAGTTGAGAGAAGTTTGCATTCCTAGTTGATTGTGTAAACTCTAAAGATTGTTGGAGAATTCATGAACTTTTATTGCATATGGGAAGTGTATAAATCTTCCATAAGTGGTATTAAAGCTTGCAACGCATTTAAAATAACCAGAGGGGGTTGCAACAACAAGGGGAAGAGCCATTTGAAGATTGAAGAAAGGATGAAGGGAGTCTACATTGGGGAAGCAATGGGGAGCAAGCTACTATCATATAGCTACAGGGCTACAAAGGAGCAAGATAAGGAGGTTGTAAAGATAATTTGATAGCAACCATACATCATTTTCATTTATGGGAAGTAGGAGACCAACAAATAAGGCTACTTCTAAATAATAGTAATCAACTTGAAAAGCTACATAAAGGAAATTATCAACCTTGGAGGTTTAGGTAGTAATTAGTTAATGTGGAAAGGTCACTTGTTGATGAAGAAAACCTTATTGATGCCCAAGGAAGAGCCACCAAAGAATTGTTATCGTTAGTGTCCATGTGAAAGGTCAAATGGCCACCTGACACTTCTTTGTATATGTTCTTTAATGAAACACATAATGGCCTGGTCAATCACAGACTCTAAGTTTGAGTACATTTATAACACCTAAGAAGTTTGTGTTCGTGCTCCCTGTATATCGTGTTTCTCTACGTATATTGCAGCCTCATGTAGAGTACTGTGTGTGGCCCTATGAGCTCTGTTTTCTACTCCAAGGATATCATCATGGAGCTCTCGAGAAGGAGAGCGCACTATGGTGCATTGCCATTGAAATACTTCACTGGTATCATAGTATTTTGATGCAAAAGATTTGTTTCTTTTGTGTGAGCAAAGCGAGCACCCACCCAAGGCTTACGACTAAGGCGGCGACCAAGGCATAGACCTTTGCATACCTTGTCATCCGAGTCACCGAAGTCACCGTTGGCTACAGGCGAGGGAGGACCTCAACGATCAAGGAAGATAGAGGTTCCCGATACTTCTCGAGAGGTCACCCATCCTAGTATTGTTCCCCCCAGAGCTCACTTAATTGTGGCAATCTCTTGCCACTAGACTACATTCTTGTGGTGTTTGAAGAAGGGGAAAGACTAAGATTAGCATTGTTGCCGACATGATTGCCCCTCCTTCATCTACATTTGTATCTGCATGAGTGCATCTCCATTTTGTATCTAAGCAGCACTCCATTTCTAGTTTATTTCCATTTTATATTGTATCTCCATTGTATTTGGGTACCTTGCCATGTGCTTCTACCAGTTGTATTCATTCTCCTTTTAGGGGAATTATCCCACATGAGATGTACTTTTGAGAGACCCTCCCAAATCTATGTAAGGAGGGCCTCTCCCCCCATTTGTACTTGGTTAGAAGCTTGAGGAGCCTACTCCATGCCCTTGGCAAGCTCATTTCTAATCCACATGAGTGTGTGTACTCTCTACATGGTATCAGAGCACTAGGTGGAGGTCTTGGTGGTGCATTTGGTAGTGATTTTGGGTGGTGTTGGTGCTTGAGTTTGGCGGTATTGCTCTCCACCCATTTGGAGAAGCTCTTTGCCATCATTTAACACTCTTTTGGGCCTCACTTTGCCCATTTGCCCACCCTCCCACCCTTCTTCTTCATGATTTTCCTATTCATTTTGCCCCCGTTATGCCCATTTTCCCCTCCCTCCCACCCTCTTTACGGATTGAGTATGAGATTTGGTCATTTTTAAGCACAATTATGCAGAATCGATAATTGTTCTCATTATTAATCGTGTTTATAAACACTATTTTTCATCAACATCATATGTGGCACTGTGTGCATTAGTTGTCTCATGCTTCGTTTGATATCACATGGTGTCATAGTGAAGTTCACGTCTGCTTGTGGTGCTCCATGGCCAAAGCTTTCCTATATCTATAGCGTGGCCAAAAATTTTCTGTATTCTTTTGGCATCTCTGTCCCGTACTCTGGAATCGCTAAAAGTGAATATCGAAGGATATTCAATAGCAAACAACAAAGCTTCTAATCTTCTGTTTGCATCTCTGAAGCTGATATAGAAGTTTCTGTGATGCTTATGGGGTTGAGCACACTGCGCTTTAGCAACACTTGCAATGTCTTCGTCATCATGTGCAAGGTTTGCTTGCCACTATCCTCGACAAAGTAGCAGCGGCGCAGGATTGTTGTCTTCGTGCATTCCCAATTCGTCGCTCACTTCAACTTCATCATCTACTGCGCCAGCTACTCTGGATGCCAACAACAATCGTCGACCTTGTTCTGTAGTCAACCTTGTTCTCCTCTCTCCTACCTCCCACGAAGAGCGATAGCGTTCACCAGCTACAGCTACGTGCACCAACGACAGCTACGTGCTCTATTGTAGACACTATATTGTTGATATATTTAGGTAGTGATGTGTGTGAACACACTAGGATTGTCGGGGCACTTTTTTCCCTCTTTAAGAGGTTTTTTTCCCATGGCTTGTATATACGCCTATTGCCCTAATGGGCTACTTATCTTTGTACATTCTCTAGTAATACATTCAGTATTGTGTGTTGTGCTCCAAGCTTCTTTTCCTTCCTTGTGTTGTTCATGTGCTTCAACAGACGTCTATCTCCAACAATTGGTATCAGAGCAGGTCGTCGATTCATCTAGGGTGTCGTTGACACTCCTCCAGTTGCAGTCTCAGATTCGCACGAAATTTGGTGAGCATACTTAGGGTGTTTTGCAATCTGAGCTCGTTTTGGCCTCCGAATGCACTATCATAGTGCTTGTGTAGGCTATTTCTTCTTTTTGTGCCAAAGGTATATACCAGTTTCTGTTTGCCAGTATAAGCATCTCAAAGTCTCCTACAGGTCTAGCGGAATTCGTCTCGGCAATTATGTTCAACTTTTTGAGATACAGTCAATTTTCTGCATCAAGGTATTTTAGTCACCGGCCATGGGTGAAATCAATGATGTATTCCATATGTTGGTTGTTAAGGATAAGTTGGATGGTACCAACTAATCGTTATGGGCTTATATGATGCGATATGTGTTGGTTGCAAAAGGACTATGGAACATTCTGCAAGGTGTCAAAAAATGTCCTATCACACATGCAACTATTACAACTGTAGGTACTGAAGTTGATGCAAAAGGTGTCAAAGATGATGATATTCTGCATATTCCTATTCATGCTGCGGTTTCTGCTACACCTACTATAGAGCAGATTCATTGGGATGGCAGAGATGCCCAAGCACATGTATTGATAGCTTTGTCTGTCAAACGTGCCATTATTCCTCACATTCGCTCTTGCAGAACAGCTAAGGATGCTTGGATACACTTACCACATTGTACCAAGCTAGGAATGAGGCTCGTGTTGCTTACCTCCAAAAACAGTTGGAGAGTGAGCACATGAATGAAGGTGATTCTATGGACAGTTTCCTAACGAAGATTAAAAAATTGAAGGAACAATTGATTTCTGCTAATGAGGTTATACTAGATAGCTCACTTGTGCAGACTATTTTGAATGGTCTTCCTGATTCATATTAGAGTTTTGCTTCTACTCTTTAGTTGATGATGAAAGGCAATCCAAATGCCTTATCATTTGAGGAGTTAGTCTTTGTTCTATTGCAAGAAGATCAGTCCAGGCAGAACAGGTCCATTATGCGAGTTACAGATCAAGCTTTCCTGGCTAGTCAGAAGGGCAAAGGAAAATGGAGCTCATCTACTAATAAGAAGAAATTTGCAAATGCTAAACATTCGAAGAAACAAGATAAAGATGAGAAAAAATCAGAAAAGCAAAAACTGTTTTGCAAATATTGTAAAGGGAATGATCATATCATAAAGAACTATCCAAAACTGGCTCCTAAAGAGGCAAAGAAGAAAGAGACTGGAATGGTTGTTGCAAAAGCCTCTACACCAAAAACAGAGTCTGCTATTCTTGTGTAGGAAGAAGAATGGGCATTTACTATTGTTTGCAGTTTTGACCCATCTTCTCATGAGCAGTGCATGTCTGCAGTAGACTCAAATGTTTGGTACTTTGATAGTGCGGTGACCAAACATATTACCTCGTAGCGCAGTTTCTTCTTTTCACTCGAGCCTGGACCTACAGGGAATACTATTACATGCTCCAACAACTCCTCTTATCCTGTTATGGGAGTTGGTAAGATTATTTTGACTACTGTTGATGGTAGTTCTTTCAGTTTGTCAAATGCTTTATTTGTGCCAGGGATCAAGAAGAACCTGTTATCAGTTTCTGCATTAGCCAAGGTTGGCTTGGTTGTGAAATTTGTTGATGACAGGTGTACAATTCATGATCTATCAAATGGTGATGTGATTATTGCTTCTGGCATTTTATGTTGTGGGCTGTATAAGCTCATAGACTATGAAAGATCTATGAATGATTTGGCATGTGCAGTACATGATTCTTAGGCTATGTCATATGCAAAGCTTTGGCATGCACGCTTTGGTCATTTGAATTTTGCTAGTTTGCTATGCCTGCAGAAATTTGAGATGGTGTCCTCTTTGCCCAAACTTGAGGCACCTAGAAAACATGTTTGTGAAGGTTGTATTTTGGGTAAAATGCAGCATTCCTCATTTCCAAAAGATGGTTCAGTTCGGGCTACTCAGAAATTGCAGCTTGTACATAGTGATGTATGTGGTCCTATGGAGACACCTTCTTTCAAGAATTATCTTTACTTCGTGACTTTCATCGATGATTTTTCTTGGCATGCATGGATATATCCATTGAAGGTAAAGTCCGAAGTGTTCATGTGCTTCAAATAGTTTTTGGTTGGGCTAAAAAATTTGTCAACATGTAAAATGGGCACCCTCCGTTCTAATCGAGGGGGGGAATATATGTCTTCTGATTTTAATGCATTTCTAGCTGAACGTGGGATAAAACACCAGTGTATAGTGCCATATACACCTCAACAGAATGGAGTTGCTGAACGAAAGAATAGGTCACTCATGGAGATGGCGAGGTGTATGGTCAAGAGTTAGGCTTTACCACATAGTTTCTAGCTTGAGGTTGTCATGTGTGCAGCATATGTACTGAACATGTGTCCCACTAAAGGGCTACAGTCTATCACTCCATATGAGGCTTGGCATGATCGCAAGCCATCTGTTTCTCATCTGCATGTTTTTGGTTATTTGGCATATGCATTAGTGCTTGAACAACATCGCAGAAAATTGGATGATAAAGCAGTAAAATGTATTTTTGTTGGGTATAGTTCTGAAAGTAAAGGCTATCATCTGTATCATCCACAGACTTAATGCATTCTGGTTAGCCGTGATATTGTTTTTGTGGAAGATGCTATTCAGCCATTGCTTTCATGTACTAAGAAGACATATGTTAGCTCCAAAGACATGTATGATACTTTGCTGCCTCTTTTTACAGGGGGACAGTCTAGTGCTGGTCCCAATGAGGCAACTTCTTAACCTTTGTAGGTTTCATGTGATGATGCAGATCATTCCATTTCTGATGCAAATTTATATGATTCACTAGTTGATGAGAGAGCTGATATTGAGCAGACAAAAACTATGCCAAAATGGATGGTGCAGACTTTGTGTGATAGCAAATTAGATGCACCTCTGTCATATCGTACTCGTTCAGGCTCTCATAGTGCCTCTTTTGCATCAGATTACTATGCTATGGCTGCATTTGTTCTCTATCAATAGGTTGTTGGATGCTTGATTTACTTATGCATTACTTGGCCAGATATTCAGTTTGATGTCTCACACATGAGCAGGTTTATGCATTGCCCAAGATTCAAGCATTGGCAGGCAGTTAAGCGCATCTTTCGCTATTTGAGTGGTACTCGGCTACTTGGGTTGTTTTATCCCAAGGGGGATTACTACTGCCAGATTTGCATGCTTTTTCTGACTTTGATTGGGTTGGTTTCTATGACACTCATGTGTCTACTAGTGGCTTTTTCTTCATGCTTGGTAGCTCATGTATATCTTGGTTGAGCAAGAAGCAGCCTATTGTGGAAACTTCCAGTTGTGAGGCTAAGTATAGGGCATCTTTCACAGCGATTGTTGAGTGTGTGTGGCTCAGGCACCTTATGGTTGATTTGGGTGTTGGTTAGACTTCTGCCACCACCATCTTCACTGACAGTCAGAGTGCATTGGCAGTTGTGAGGAACCGTGTGTTCCATGCTCGCACTAAGCACATTGAGGTGCATTATCACTATGTGAGGGAGAGGTTTGCTGTTGGGGAGATCAGCTTGGCATATGTGCCCACGTAGGAGAACATTGCAGAACTTTTCACAAAGGCTCTACCTAGGGAGAAGTTTGAAGCTTTCCGCAGAGCTTTGGGCCTACTTCCTTTTGTGGAGTGATTTTCACATAGCTTGGCACTTCCTTATGCATGAGTGCCAACTCCTTGTTCACCGTATCTCTCCGAGGAGGGATTTGTTGATATATTTAGGTAGTGATGTGTGTGAACACACTGGGACCACCAGGGAACTTTTTTCCCTCTTTAGGAAGTTCCCCCCCCCCCCCTTGTATATACACCTATTGCCCTAGTGGGCTACTTATCTTTGTACATTCTCTAGTAATACATTCAGTATTGTGTGTTGTGCACCAAGCTTCTTTTCCTTCCTTGTGCTGTTCGCATTCTTCAGCAGACGTCTATCTTCAACATGGACAAGGCAAGATCGGGTCACAGAGCGAGGCATAGAGAGAGAGAGAGCGAGAGCAGCTGGAATTCCTTTTGCAGAGATAATGCTCTGAGTCACAATTGCAAAAAAGCTTATCTTGCATGTTCGACACACACTAAGGCAACATAGCTCCTGCGTACACTAAGCAGTGGCGGAGGGCACCTCACCTCAGAGCACAATACAGAGAATGATAGATCGAGAAATCAGAGGAATCTGATCTAGTGCTGGTGCAGCAAGAGAGTATGTGCGACACATGTCTACCCATGCAAAGCAGCAACTTAATCACAGAACCTTCGGTGATAATTCCGCAAAAGCATTCGATACATTTGGGCTATGTGTGATTTAAAGGGTCGCACATTAATCGATTGCGCGCTGATTCGTTGTGAGTTACATTCTGTGATCACTCAGCTATTGCCACATATAAAAGAATTTGTGTGAGATTTTCCATTTGGATTAAGGGCCTGAGAACAAACTTATCTGCGCCACTCATTTGGTTTCTCTCTGCCAAGATCACGTGACTTTGTAGAATGCTTGACCCCAAGAATAAGCATGAAGTGCGAACAAGAGATAAGAACATGCATCCACGCATACAGTTTTGTTTTATGAAAATAGGTAAATCTATGCATTGCAGAAGTTGACGTTAAGCTTTACATCCCCTTTGAATCAGTTTGTCCCACAAGTTGCTCCATCAATTATTAAAGTTAATTAATTAATTGCTACAACTACCATCGAGTTAACTCGTAGAGGTTCTTGAAGTGAGTAAAATCTAACCATTTTGTCATGTATTCCAAGACCTCTCAAATTTGCGAATTTTGTAATATCGTTAGGAATACCACGATCATCATCTTGGAAAGTTAGATTCACCCACATTATGTCACCTTTGGCTCTCTCTTTTGGCTTTCTTCACAAAGATCTCAACCCCCTTAACTTTTGCACCTTTTGGCACTAAGTGCCCCTTCTTGTAACTTCAAAATATAAATCGAGGATCTTGTGTGTGTCTTGGGAGCTACTCTAAGCCTCCAGGTGTGCCCTTCTTTGTGTGCAACGGGCTACTAAGCCCTCCTCCCGCGTCGACTTATCTCGGTGTTTTTACAAGTGTAGGGCTATTCTAAGCCCTCCCCCCTCCTCCAAAGTGTTCAGAGTGTAAGGCTATTACAAGCCCCCCCCCTCCCCAAGGATTTCCAATGTGGTGGCAAACTTCTCAACATTTTTTGTTTTGCAACTATTTTCAAGTACTTTCTTTGCACACAAGTATAATGTCAATGAGTGAAGCTAGCACCTCATCTATGGCCAATTTTTTACCTTCATTCACACCCATATTCATGCCCAAGGATGAAAGATTAAATGGGCAAAATTATAATCTTTGGAAAGATGTAATGAGAGCATATATGTACACCAATCTCCTTCATGATGTAGTAGACGGGTCTGAGCCAGAACCCAATAAGGCTAGCAACCTAGCCTTATGGCATATTTGGAATGTTAAGGATAAAAGGGCATTAGGTCAACCTTTACTTGTCTTTGATGAACTGACCAAAGGGCATATCACGACATGTAAAACATCCAAGGAAGCCTGGGACACTTTAGCAATCTCAAGACACCTCATCACACTCAAAACACTAGATAAAATCCCTTTATCATCTTATTCAATAAGAAAAAAGATCATTTGGAAAAGAAAAATAATTCCCAAAAATTCCTAAAAAGTTAAAAAAATCCAAAAAAAAAATCAACAATATCCTCATGAATGGGTTATGAAATGACCTCCAAAGTACATGAAAAACATTAAATAAAAAGCATGAAAAATGATGAAAATGAAAAAAACTAAGTAGAAAAGAGTACGAGAAGAGTTATGTACAACTTGGATAGATTTTGCAAGTTCGAGGTGATCCAAAAAACCTTCAGTTTTATTGATGATAGGCCTTGAGCCTTGAGACATTGACTAGTGGCAGCACCTCATCATCAAAAGTCTCTAATTGCACGGCAACCCATTGTTGCATTTCTCTAATCTTGTATGGTCCTTCAGAATGAGGGAGCCACTTGCCTCGCATTTGTGTTTGTAATTGAGGTCTTTGTAAGAGAACAAGCATACCAATCTGTAATTTGTTTGTCCATAAATTTATATCATGAGCTTCCTTCCTTTTTTTTTGCATCGCGTACAATTATCTTGCTGGATGTAGGTGAATTTCCTCCAATTTGTTGAGTCCAAATAGCCTAGCAGAGATGCCAGGATCATTTCTTACCTACATAGATTCTATTTCGGGTGAGCCATGTAAAAATGCAAAGGTTTCAATAGAGATTACTCCATATACCAATTGAAAAGGAAAGTATCTTGTTACTTCTTTGCATGCAAACTTGTAGGCCCATAGTGTGCCTAGATAAGCAATGCCCCATGTGGTGGGCTTTAACATAAATTCCTTCCTTAGTAGAGATAACAATACTTTATTTTTTTACTCAACTTGTCCATTGGACCTTGCATTGTCCATTGGCCCTTGCATAATATGCACAGTACGTATGATGGAGAACCTTGTACTTGTTAAAAACTTCATACAAAACTTTATTAATAAAGTGTGTTCCTTGATCGGTGTAGATTTCATGTGGACAACCAAACCTGCAAAAGATGTTGTACAAGAAATCAGCAATTGTTTGGGTTGTGCAAATTGTATCTTTTCATACTAAGCACATGGTGCTTGCTTCAAACCATATAATTCCTTTTTCAACCTACACACTTTTTTTTACATGCCTTTTCTACACAAAACCATGGGGTTGAAGTACATAGACCTCGCCGTGTAACTCACGATTCAAAAATGAAGCTTTAATGTCCAATTGATGTACTTACCAACCATGATGAGTTGCAAGTATATAGATGCTACAAATGGTGGTCATTCAGCATGTGGGTGCAAAGGTATCAACAAAATCAATGCCTTTATCTTGAGCATAACCTTTTGCAACAAGTCTAGCTTTATACATGTCAACTGTTCCATCAAGTTTATGCTTTAGCTTGTATACCCATTTAGTGGCAATGGCCCTTTTGCCTAGAGGCAAATCACATAAAGACCAAGTGCCATTCTTCCTAATAGCATCATATTCTGATTGCATAGGAGCCCTCTAAATTTTTGCGTTTTGTGCTTCATCAAATGAAAGAGACTCATTATCATCATAAAGACTAGAGATATCCATTGCATAGCAATCGAATGCAAAAGAAGCACTATGAGATCCTAAACGAGTATGTTATGGCAGAGGCGCATCTAATTTGCTATCTCGCAAAATTTGCACCAGCCATTAAGGTGTAGTTTTTGCCTCCTCTCTATGAACCCTCTTATCAATAAGTGCACCATGTAAATATGCATTAGAAATGGAATTGTCTACATCATCATGTGGAACCTATAAAGGCAGAGAAATCACCTCATTTGGACCAGCTCTTGGTTGTCCACTTGTAAAAAGAGGCAACAAAGTGTCATACACAACTAATGTCTCCTTAGTACATGAAAGTAATGGATGAATTACATCTTCCACAATAACAACATCACAACTAATCAAAATGTGGTTGATACAGACGATAGACTTTGCTTTCAAAAATGTACCCAAAAAAATACATTCACTACTTTATCATCCGATTTCTTGCATTGTTGTTTAGGCATTAATGCATATGTCAGACAACCAAAGACACACAGATGAACAGAAAATGGATTGCAACCATTCCAAGCTTCATATGGAGTGATAGATTGTAGTGCTTTGGTGGGATACATGTTAAGTGTTGGAGTTAGACCTCTGCAGAAGCACGTGAGAAGCACAAGGAAGAACAAGAAGTTTGGAGGACAGCATACAATACTAAATGTACTACCACTAGAATGTATAAAGATAAATAGCCCGTTAGGGCAATAGGTGTATATACAAGCCATAGGGAAAAACCTCCTAAAGAGGGAAAAAAGTGCCCCGATGGTCCTAGAGTGTTCACATACATCACTACCTAAATATATCAATAAATCCCCCCTAGAAGTGATGCGGTGAACAAGGAGTTGGCACTCATGTATAAGGAAGTGTCAAGCTATGTGGAATCAATCCACAACAGGAAGTAAGCTCAAAGCTTTGCGGAAAGCTTCAAATTTCTCCCTAGGTAGAGCCTTCGTAAAAAGGTTTGCAATGTTCTCCTGCATGGGCCCATATGCCAAGCTTATTTCCCCAACAGAGAACCTCTCCTTGACATAATGATAATGCACCTCAATGTGCTTAGTGCGAGCATGGAACACACGGTTCCTTGCAACTGCCAATGCGCTCTGACTATCAGTGAAGATGGTGGTGGCAGAAGACTGACTAACACCCAAATCAGCCATAAGGCATCTGAGCCACACACACTCAACAGTCGCTATGAAAGCTACCCTATACTCAACCTCACAACTAGAAGTGACCACAGTAGGTTGCTTCTTGCTCAACCAAGATATACATGAGCTACCAAGAATGAAGCAAAATCCACTAGTGGACACATGAGCGTCATAGAAACTAGCCCAATCCTTGTCAAAAAAAGCATGCAAATTTGGTGGATATTGATCCCCCCTTGGGATAAAACAATCCAAGTAGCCGAGTACCACTCAAGTAGCAAAAGATGCGCTTAATCGCATGTCAATGCTTGACACATGGGCAATGCATAAACCTACTCATCTGCGAGATATGAAACTGAATATCTGGCCAAGTATACATAAGTAAATCAAGCATCCAACAACCTACTAATAGAGAACAACATGAAATGCATCTCCTACATCATGAAGACTCAATCTTAAACTTGTCTCCTGCAATAATGTTTCAATATATTTTGTTTGACACAATGCCATTCCACCATCAACTTGCATAAACTGAATGCCCAAACAGTGATGCAAATGCCCCAAATCAGACATCTCAGATTAGGCATGCAAATCAACCTTAAAATCAGCAATATGCATGTCATGAGGACCAGTGAGCAACCTGTCATTAACATACACCACAATGATCAAAAGCACATCATTAGCATGCTTAACATATAAGGTGCTTTTAGTTGGACTATTCTCAAAACCATGCAAGATGAGATGGGCATGTATCTTTTCATACCAAGCATGTGGTGCTTGCTTTAAACCATATAATGCCTTCTTTAACCCGCACATCTGGTTTTCATGCCCTTTCTGCACAAAGACATGGGGCTGAAAAACATACACTTCTTCATGCAAGTCACCATTCAAAAATGTTGTTTTAATGTCCAAGTGATGTACATTCTAACCATGATGAGCTGCAAATGCACAGATGCTATGAACAGTAGTCATTCAAAAAGTAGGATCAAAGGTCTCATCAAAATCAATGCCTCTTTCCTATGCATAACCCTTTGCAACAAGCCTAGCCTTATACCTGTCAATTGTTCCATTAGGTTTACAGTTTAGCTTGTATACCCACTTAGTTCCAATCTCCTTCTTGCTAGGAGGCAAGTCACATAAAGACCAGGTACCATGTTTCATGATAGCATCATATTCAGATTGCATTGCGACCATCCAATGTTCAAAATTTTATGCTTCATCAAATGAAATAGGTTCAGTCTCATCACAGAGATTAGAGGCAGCCATAGCATAGCAATCTGATGCAAAAGAAGTACTATGAGAGCCTGATCGAGTATGATATGACAAAGGTGCATATACTTTGTTGTCACGCAGAGTCTGCACTAAACATTTTTGCATAGTTTTTGCGTACTCAATATCAGCTCTCTCATCAACAAGTGCATCATGTAAATTTGCATCAGAAATGGAATGATCTGCATCATCACATGAAATCTACAAAGGCTAAGAAGTTGCCTCATTAGGACGAGCATGCTCACCTATAAAAAGAGGCAGAAAAGTATCATACATGTCTTTGGAGCTAACATATGTCTCCTTAGTACATGAAAGCAATGGCTGAATGGCATCTTCCACAAAAACAACATCATGGATACGTAGAATGCATTTAGTCTATGGATAATACAGATGATAGCCTTTACTTTCAGAACTGCACCCAACAAAAATATATTTTACTACTTTATCATCGAATTTTCTACGATGTTGTTCTGGCGCTAATGCATATGCCAGACAACCAAAAATACACAGATGAGCAACAGATGGCTTACGACCATGCCAAGCCTCATATGGAGTGATAGACTATAGTGCTTTAGTGGGACACCTGTTAAGTACATATGCTGCACACATAACAGCCTCAAGCGAGAAACTATGTGGTAAAGCTTGACTCTTGACCATACACCTTGCCATCTCCATGAGTGACTTGTTCTTCTATTTAGCAACTCCATTCTCTTGAGGTGTATATAGCACTGTACACTAATGTTTTATCCCATGTTCAACCAAAAATGCATTAAAGTTAGAAGCCATATATCCCCCCCCCAATCAGAATGGAGGGTGCCCATTTTACATGCTGGCAGATTTTCAATCAAAACCAGAAATTGTTTGAAGCACATAAACACTTTGGACTTTGCTTTCAATGGATATATCCCTGCATGCCTAGAAACTCATCAATGAAAGTCATGAAGTAAATATAATTTCCAAAAGAGGGAGTTTGCATAGGACCACAAACATCACTGTGAACAAGCTGCAATTTCTGCATAGCTCAAACTGAACTGTCTTTTGGAAATGAGGAACATTGCATTTTGCCCAAAATACAACTTTCACATACATGTTTACCGGGTGCCTCAATTTTGGGCAAGGAGGACACCATTTCAGATTTCTACAGGTGTAGCAAACTAGTAAAATTTAGATGACCAAAGCGTGCATGCCAAAGCTTTGCATCTAACATAGCGTGAGAATCATGTATTGCACATGCTAAATCATTCACAGATTTTTCATAATCTATGAGCTTATACATCCCACTAGATAAAATGCCAGAAGCAATAATCACGTTGCCATTTGACAGATCATGAATCCTACATCTGTGATCAACAATTTCACAACCAAGCCAATCTTGGCTAAAGCCGAAACTGATAACAAATTCTTCTTGATCCCTGGCACAAATAAAGCATTTGCCAAAGTGAAAGAACTACCATCAGCGGTAGTCAAAATGATCTTACCAACTCCCATGGCAAGATAAGAGGATTTGTTGTTGCATGTGATAGTATTCCTTGTAGGGACAGGCTCCGGTGAAGAGAAGAAACTACGCTGCGAGGTAATATGTTTGGTCGCACCACTATCAAAGTACTAAACATCTGAGTCTATTGTACACTTGTTGGGGGATTCTTGGACAAGAAGCAATTTGAGTGTTTGTAGGAGAAAAGGGAAAGACAAGAAGAAAGATACACACTGGAAGCCTTTGTCGATTGATTATAATAAGATAAATACAATGGTGATGCACAATACAATCCAATGTTTCTATGCAAAATCCCACAGAGTGCTCAATTACAAAATACCAAATACCCAAGGTCTTGTTGCTGCCGGCCTCCTCTACACCAGACCTCCACCTTCTCCAAGCCTGCACTTGTGCACACCTTGCACCAAGCTTCCAATAAGGGGGAGGGATGGACACCTTTTGTCGCCACGCGCACACTGCAATGAGACCTTGGGATCCTTGGGGGGAATAGCTTAACACTTCTCTGCACGCTTCTTAGTCACTCTTCATGCACACCTTGCACTTCACTTCTCTGCGTCGCACACTGTGTGTCTCTTGCACTTCTCTCTCTTGCCTCACTTAGACTATGCCCACTCTGCTTAGTCTTGCTTACACTTGCTTTGTCCAAGAATAGTCCTTGCCTTCATTTGAGTGTCGATTCACGTATGCTCCTAACTGCAAGATTATCTTGGTGCTTACTTTGATGTCCCAAGATTGTCTCCACAAGTGGGCACTAATGAATCCCTGTTTTTTCCTATAGTGACTTTAGACTAAAATAAAAAATTTAATTGGGGGCCATACTTTCACTTTTGCATACGCTACCGCTTCACATACCTTCACATTGTTGATGTATGAAACACCACAAGAAATGAATTAATGTGACACTAGAACACCTCTATGGTCACCATTAACTCATTGCCACTCCAAACTTTGAGAAATGATAGCCAAAACCAAGAACTTTACTTCTTCAGAATTTCCTAGTCATTGAAATGACATACCTTCAGTATTTTGCAAATTTCTCTTAGCTCAAACATTATTTCTCCAAGATCTTTTGGTGTATGAAAGTAGAAGAGTAGAGCTTTCCAACAAGCTATCATATGCAAGAAACGGATCTCTAGAACTCACGTTATGGCCTTCACAAGATGACTATGTATAACTGCCAAAATTGGAAATTCTTCTTGTTTTAGTAAAAAGCGCCTATCTAAAAATGGAATTCGATGCCTAGCATCGACTTGCAACAAGAATTCGATGCCGGGCATCGACTTGGGGTGTTTTTAGCCACTTTTTAGCAGGGATTCGATGCTAGACATCGACTTCCTGCATAAAACCTTGACCTTTCAGATGCCAAAACAATAGATGATTTCATGTATACTTAGAACATCACTTATCCTCTGGAATTCGATGCCAGGCATCGAGTTGCTCCAACAAAGTCATAATTTGCAAACACTTCAACACTGAATGAAAATAGACAAATGAAAATATGACTTATCAACAGAGATTCGATGCCAGGCATCGAGTTGCTTGGAAAACTTGATCTTTTGAACGCATCACACAAGAGGCAAGCATGGAGATGATGGAGAGAATCTCATACACAGAACTTTACTCAGTTCTTCTCATAGCTATGAAAAAACTCAGAAACTTTACAAGTGCTTTCTCACTCAGAGAAGCCCGACTATACTCAATCATACAAAATGAGTACTAACTCACTTTCTCATTGTCTTCCTCATCTTCTCTCTCGCTGCGTCAGTTGATACAAACTAACTTATATAGATTTTCTCATTCTCGTGATTTTTAAAAAACTTCTAGAACTAAAGTGAACTAACTTTACAAATATAATAAACTTGTGAATTTATCCCTTCACATAGGCATGTGGTTTTCTTCCTAAGATTTGACCTTCAAATATATGTCCAATTAGTGATTGTTTCTCCAACAGCTCCCCTTCAATCACTATTTGACATTCTCTGTTTCTTCATATCATCTTCTTTTCTTTTACTCCTTCCATGCTTTTGAATCTGCTGGTCTTCACACCATCCAAACTCTTTGTCATTATGTCTTCTATCTGATCTTTTGTAGAAATGTACTCCACTTCAATTTTTTTCTCCATTACCTTTTCTCTCAGGAAATGATAATGTATCTATTGAGCCCATAAAAGTCATGTTGGTCAAAGTCAACTACAGTCAAAGTCAAAAGTTCAAAGTCAATTGGTCAAAGTCAACAAGGTCAAGGTCAAAGTCAATAGGTGCAAAGTCAAAGTGCTAAAGTGCAGGTGTCAAAGTGCACAGGTAGTGCACAATTAAGTTCCACAAAGGGTAAATTGGAGAAAGTGGGTTGCAGGTTGCAGAGGTATTTTCTCTAATTTCCCTAAGGTTCAAAGTGTTTTTAAAGTATTTTGGAAGGTTCAGGTGAACCCTCTCTTATGTGCAAAAGTGAAGACTTAAAAGGAAATGTGAAGGTATGTGAAGCGGCAGTGTACGCACAGGGGAAAGTATGGCCCCCCAATTAAAATTTTGGGTTTTAGTCTAAAGTCACTACAGGACAAAACAGTGAGTCGTTGGCTGCCACTTGTGAAGACAATCTTGGGACATCAAAGTGAGCACCAAGATACTCTTGCAGTTAGGAGCGTACATGATCGACACACTCAAATCAAGGCAAGGACTATTCTTGGACCAATCTTAGAGTAAGCAGGAGAAGCATAGTCTAAGTGAAGCAGGAAAGAGAAGTGCAAGAGTCACCAGTGTGCGACGCAGAGAAGTGGAAGTGAAGGAGTGCATGGAGAGTGACTGAGGGATTATGCAGAGAGTGCTAAGCTAGTCCCCCAAGGATCTCAAGGTCTTTTTGCAGTGTGCGCATGCCGACAGAAGGTTTTCATTCCTCCCCCTTAGTGGAAGCTTGGTGCAAGGTGTGCACAAGGATAAGCTTGAAGCAGGTGGAGGTCTAGTGAGAGGAGGCTGGCGGCAAGAAGACTTTGGGATACTTGGTATTTTGTAATTGAGCACTCTGTGGGATTGTGCACAGAGGTATTGGCTTGTACTGTGCTTCAGACATTGTAATTGTCTTACTGTAATCAATCGGCAGAGGCTTCCAAGGTGTATTTTCTCTTCTTGTCTCTTCCTTTTTCTCCTACAAACCCTCAAACTCCTTCTTGTCCAAGAAACCCCCAACAGTATCTCTATATGTTTTGTTCTTGCATGAAATACTAGATTTGCTGCAAGATAAAGTGAACTCATATTATCTCCATGTATTGTAGGTATACCTTGATCAATGCCCAAGCTTTTGAACAATGTCTGCATCCATATGACCTCCTTAGCTTCTTCCACAAGTCCTTTGTACTCAGCTTCAGTTGATGATAATGCTACTGTATGTTGTTTCTTTGAACACCAACTTACAAGCTTATCACCAATGTATATCATGTAACCATGAGTTGATCTTCTGTCATCTTGATTACCTACCCAGTCTGAATCACTATAGGCTCTCAACTTCAAATCTGATGTAAAAGGATAATACAATCCTTCCTGTATAGTTCCTTTGATATATCTGAGAACTCTTTGACCTACAATCCAATGTGGGTCCTTTGGACAATGCATGAACTGTGATAAAACTACCACTACATAACTAAGATCAGGTCTTGTTAGTGTAGCATAATTCAAACTACCCACAAGAGATTGATACTTCCTCATATCTTTGTATTCTGCACCATCATATTTACTGAGCTTGTGATTAACTTCAAGTGGAGTTGAAGCTTCTCTGCAATTTTCCATATCAAACTTCTTCAATAAATTCAGAAGATACCTTTCTTGTGATACATATATGCCATGATCTGTATAAGTGACTTCCATTCCAAGAAAGTATGACAACTTTCCTAGGTCACTGATCTTGAACTCTTTCTCAAGTAATCTCTTTACCTCCTTGATTCCTTCATCTGAAGTACCTGTGATTATAATGTCATCTACATAAATACAAATGTAGATTGTACCTTCCTCTGTTGTTTTGATGAGTAGACTTGGATCTGCTTTTGAACTTTGATATCCAAGATCATTGAGATACTTCACCAGTCTATAGCTCCATGCTCTTGGAGCTTGTTTTAATCCATAGAGTGCTCTCCTCAACCTGCAAACAAAATTTGGATACTTGGAATCTATAAACCCTTGAGGTTGTTCCATGTATACCTCATCTGATATGTATCCATTCAAGAATGCATTCTTTATATCCAATTGACTTAGGGTCCATCCTTTTGAGGTTGCAATAGCAATGATTGTCCTTATAGTTGACATCTTAGCTACAGGACTGAATGTCTCATCATAATATATGCCATAGGTTTGGGCATAGCCTTTCACCACTAGTCTAGCTTTGTATCTAGCTATACTTCCATCTGCAAGCTTCTTCACTTTATAAACCCATTTATTTCCAATTACTTTCTTACCATTTGATTTAGGAACAAGTTCCCATGTCTTGTTCTCCTCCAGTGCATTGAACTCTTCCTTCATTGCTTCTTCCCATTGCTTCTTACCTTTAGCTTCATCATAGTTCTGAGGTTCTTCATCATCTTTGACCATATATGCATAGTTCTTCTGAGTTATGTAAGAAGTATCATAAGAATACCTTTCTGGTTGTCTTCTAGTCCTGCTTGACCTTCTAGGTTCACATTCTTCATAAATGTCTGGATACACCTCTTCATCAAATATAGGAGCGTCCTCATTCCTTCTTGTTAATCCACTTATGGATGTACTTGCTTGCATATAGTCTTCATCTCTATTTACCTCCACAATTGATTTTCCTTTCTCACATCTTCTTACCTCTTCTTCAAATTCTTCAGCTGTATGACTTTGATCTACATAACAACTTTTCTGTTCATCAAATGTAACTTCTTTAGAAACAAGAAATTGTTTTGTAGAGGATTCCACAACCTGTAACCCATCTGCTTTTCATCATAACCAATGAACACATATTTTTTTGCCTTTGGTTCAAGTTTATGTCTAAGTTGTGATGGCACATAAGCATATGCAATTGAACCAAACACTTTACAATGATCTAGTGTTGGTTTCTTACCCCACCAAGCTTCATATGGAGTCATTCCATTTAGAGCTGCACATGGTAATTTATTCACAAGATATGTAGGTGTATTTACAGCCTGAGCCCAAAGATAATTTGGACAATTCTTCTCCTTCAGCATAGCTCTAGCAAACTCAACCAAAGTCCTGTTTCTCCTTTCTGCTACACCATTTCGTTGTGGTGTATACCTGCAAGTTATTTCTCTCTTAATACCTGCATTCCAAAGATAATCATTGAAATCTTGGGAGAAGTATTCTCCCCCTCCATCAGACCTTAGTCTCTTAAGCTTTTGACCTGTGACTCTCTCTGCATATGCATGAAAATGCTTGAAGGCTCCAAATACTTCTGATCTTTCCTTCAAAACATAGAGAGTTATCCATCTTGTAGCATCATCAATGAAAAGAACATAGTACCTTGAGCCACTGATATATCCTTCTTTTGTTGGTCCCCATACATCTGTATGAATGAGCTCAAGTACCCCATCATGTTTGAATCCTTTCTTCTGAAATGGTAACCTGTGTGATTTACCCATTTGACATGCTTCACATTTATAAACCATATGTTGACTCTACACATTTGGTAATCCTAGTACAGACTAATTTTCAGCCATAGCTTTAATTCCTCTTTCATTGAAATGACCTAATCTCTTATGCCGGAGATCAAGTTCTGTAATCACTCCTTCACCATGTGTGAGCAAAGCTTGACCAATGTTCCCTTGCACTCTTAATGTAAAGAGTCTACCTTCTTTCTTACCACAAACAATCTGATTATATCCATTCTCTGGATCTTCAACAAATACTCCTTCATTTGTAAACTTGACTTGAAAACCTTTTTCAACTATTTGTCCCACACTAATCAAGTTTTTAGGTATTGTAGGAACATACAAAACATTGGTTAGCAAATCTGCTCCACTCTTGCATTTCACCTTTCCAATTGAATGTACACAATGTCTGGTATTATCACCTGTTTGAACTGTATGACTAGAAATACCTTTTTCCAATTCTGACATCAATTCTATGTTTCCTGACAAATGATTAGAACATCCAGAGTCAATGTAAAATACGTTTAGATCTTCTTTGTCTGATGTGCTGATTGAGTTCATCATCAATGATGTATGACTTTCATTCTGTGTGTCATTTGCATAGTTGTAGTAGGTGGTGTTGTAGGATTGATTCTGTCCCCTACTTCTTCCTCCACCTCTACCATAGCCTCCTCTTGGATTTTGTCTACCTCTTTGAAAAATATTTTGATATCTTCCACCTCGACCTCTGCTATTGTTGTTTTGATTCTGGTTTGATCCTTGTTGGTTGTGCCAACAGTCATGAGCCAAATGATTACTCAATCCACAGATCCAACAAGCCTTCTTGTTGTTATTTTGATTACCTCTTCCTCTTCCAAAACCTCTTGGTCTTCCTCTGCCAGTGCCTTTACCTCTTGCATAATAAACTTAAGAAGTTGAATCTTCTTCATCCTCTGCTTTACCTTTATCTCCTTTCTTCTTGTTCTTCATGTACATTGCAGAACTTTGCCCTTTATCTCCATCTCCCTTCAAGTCTTGCTCATATGTGAGCATCAAACCAAGTAATTGATTCAAATCTGGAACATAATGATTTAATGAAAGTTCTGTTGATAAGACAAAAGGTTTCCACCTTTCATCCCCTCTCAATCTTGCAAGTAGTTGAGCAATCAATCTATGATCTTCAACATCTTCATCTATGGATCCAAGACTATCTGCTAGATCCTTCATCTTAGTGACATAATCACTAATACTTTGACTTGGCTTCTTCTTGAATGTTGTAAACTCTGACCATAGACTTGCTTTCCTTGCTTTAGTAGTGCTTTGGAAATGATACTCCAATGCATTCCAAATATCTTCAGATGATTCCAATCCTCTGATATGTGGTAGCAAATGATCTGAGATTGTATTGTAGATGTAAGCTTTTGCACTTGCATCCTTCTTCTGCCAATGCTTTAAAGCATCAAGTTCCTCTTTCTTTGGTCGGCTTTCATCTTCAAATACTAGCTTCTCTTCTTCACCTGTAACATATATCATGAGATCCTTACTCATAAGTAAGGCTTCCATTCTCATTACCCATGCGGGGTAATTATCTCTGTCCAGTTTGTCAATGGAGATATGATCTGCCATACTCCTTCCCTTCTGCTGCAACCTGTGAGCTTAAAGGATAAAGGATAATACCTTTTGAAGTTCTTTGTGTATGAGGATACTTCAAAAGTAATCTTTTGATGCCTTGTGTCTTCAAATGCTTCACCTTTCAAACTTTAATGGAAAACTTTCCAAAACTTCTCGTACCTTTGTCGCCTTCTGCTCTTTAGGACCTTTCTACTCTGATACCACTTGTTGATGTATGAAACACCACAAGAAATGAATTAATGTGACACTAGAACACCTCTATAGTCACCATTAACTCATTGCCACTCCAAACTTTGAGAAATGATAGCCAAAACCAAGAACCTTACTTCTTCAAAATTTCCTAGTCACTGAAATGACATACCTTCAGTATTTTGCAAATTTATCTTAGCTCAAACATTATTTCTCCAAGACCTTTTGGTGTATGAAAGTAGAAGAGTAGATCTTTCCAACAAGCTATCATATGCAAGAAATGGATCTCTAGAACTCAAGTTATGACCTTCACAAGATGACTATGTATAACTGCCAAAATTGGAAATTCTTCCTGTTTTAGTAAAAAGCGCCTGTCTAAAAATGGAATTCGATGCCTAGCATCGACTTGCAACGAGAATTCGATGTCGGGCATCGACTTGGGGTGTTTTTAGCCACTTTTCAGCAGGGATTCGATGCCAGGCATCGACTTCCCGCATAAAACCTTGACCTTTCAGATGCCAAAACAATAGATGATTTCATGTATACTTAGAACATCACTTATCCTCTGGAATTCGATGCCACGCATCGAGTTGCTCCAACAAAGTCATAATTTTCATACACTTCAACACTGAATGAAAATAGACAAATGAAATGACTTATCAACAGAGATTCGATGCCAGACATCGAGTTGCTTGGAAAACTTGATCTTTTGAACGCACCACACAGGAGGCAAGCATGGAGATGATGGAGAGAATATCATACACAGAACTTTACTCAGTTCTTCTCATAGCTATGAAAAAACTTAGAAACTTTACAAGTGCTTTCTCACTCAGAGAAGCCCGACTATACTCAATCATACAGAATGAGTACTAACTCACTTTCTCATTGTCTTCCTCATCTTCTCTCTCGCTGCGTCAGTTGATACAAACTAACTTATATAGATTTTCTCATTCTCATAATTTTTAAAAAACTTCTAGAACTAAACTGAACTAACTTTACAAATATAATAAACTTGTGAATTTGTCCCTTCACATAGGCATGTGGGTTTCTTCCTAAGATTTGACCTTCAAATATATGTCCAATTAGTGATTGTTTCTCCAACACACATTTTACCTTTTAATTCTTCACTTGTGCACCTAAGAGAAGGTTCACCTCAACCTTCCAAAACACTTTAAAAACACGTTGAACCTTAGGGAAATTAGACAAATACCTCTGCAACCTGCAACCACTTTCTCCAATTCACCCTTTGTAGACAATTACTTGTGCACTACCTCACCTTGACACCTTCACTTCGAACACTTTGCCCTTGTTGACTTTGACCTTGACCTTGTTGACTTTGACACATTTGACTTTGTCTCTTGACTTTGATTGTGGTTGACTTTGACTATGATTGACTTTGACCAATATGAATTTTATGGGCTCAACAATTACCCACCACCTAATGTGCTCTCCGTCGCGAAGAGTTACAGCCAAAAATTTGAGCAGAAGGACCCCCTGATATTTGTGCTGCAAAATCTTCAAAAGGACACCTGGGAAGCTACCAAGACCCCTAGAAGCAGGAGAACTAGTAGAGAAGAACCAGCAGTGTATGTAGGGCGGAATGTAAAAGGAAGGAAGGAAGGGGGAAAGAAGGGTTGATAGGCTGAGAGAGATAGTGTATAGAGTCGTAGGAAGATCATGTCAGAATATGAAAGATAGGGATGGAGTTGTGGAATTACCAGAATGGGAAAGTTATGTGGATGATGGCAAAAGAGGTGGATGTGAAACTGGGAAGAAGGGGATTGTTGCGACAAATTGGGGCATGGAGAAGTTGGAAAAAAGGGGAAAGGCAAATATAAGGGGTAGTTTGAATTTGAGGGATCGGGCAAAATAAAGAAATTCACAGCCATATAGAGACCAACCTGTACAAATGCATATGAACAAAAGCAACCAACAAACAACTATAAGAGCAGAAAAATACAAGAAAATTTATGTCCAACGATAAGTACATGAAGTGCCAATGAATGGCAAAGATCTGCCTAGCAGTAAGTACATGAAGTGCCAATGAATGGTAGGGATACCAAAAGGATAACCAAGTGCAATCCTACGAAATGAGCCTCAACAACAAAAGGTGGATCTCCAAAAGAGCGCGAGTTGCAACATCAGCCTCATCTCAAAATCGGTCTCTATCCTGTTGCATGGTCCACAACGCATCTCGGAGATGTCTGCCACTGTGCGGCCACTAGAAGCATAAATGCGCTCGATCGTCAAAGCGTACTACTGATGTAGTGTAGCTATCGCAGAGACGGAATCAAGGGAGAGACGTGCAGCATCGGCTCCATCACTCGCGACGAGGCTATCAGGGATGGAAGGGTGCGAGGCAGGTGGGGGTGGGGCCGGGGGTAGGCTAGGGGTAAGTGGGAGAAGCGGGAGGTGAGTGATGATGATGGGAGGTGGAGGTGGACTCAATGGATATTGTCAGAGATGGAAGAGGCTGAGCGGCATCAGTTAGCGGGGGGTGACAAAATGGACGAGGGAGGAATAGGGGCAGGAGACTATAGGCTACTGACCGGAAAAGAATCCATCAAACGTGTACGTACTCTCTTAGCAGGTGGTGGAGTGGAGGCTGTGATGGGAGTGGACGCCTAAGGAAGGGAGCTAGGGGGTGTGGGCAAGATGATGGCTTGTGGTGGAGGAGGATGGGGAGAATGGGCTATAGAGTGTGCAGGGAGTGAAGGGGCAATGCTGTGGCTGGGTGCGATGGACTGTGTACTAGGAAGATGAAAGAGCCAAGACAAGATCGGGGCAGAGTATACCGAGAATGAAAACATGCTGCGGTGGAGGGCATCATGGAATCGGCGAGAGCGAAGTAGGAAGGTGTCACTCTAGCACAATGGTGAGTACCAACGTGAGAAGATTCACCTCATAATTGTCAATCCGTGGAGACGTGAGGACTAGTATGAAGACTATGAGCAAGTGAAGGCACAAGTGTGTGAGTGAGAAGCACACAAGCATGCACACACATACACACACACGCGCACACAAGGCAAGAACAAGGAGAGGAACAATGAAGTTCTTTGCATTAGTCTAAAAAGTCTCTTACATAAGCTCAATTCACAAACAATCTAACCCCCAAAATGAGCTCTCTAGCTCTTTTTATAGTTTTCTCACTAGCTTTGGTCTTGTCCAGACCTAGTGTCCGGCCTAGTTAAAAATTAGGTTCTAGAGCCTATTTGAGGGCTCAAACGGAGTCTAAAAATTATGAAAATTGATATGTAGCTAATTCTACTACTCCTCAAGCTCGAGGACTCCTCGGCTTGAACAAAATGGAGTCTATTCTACCAAAACGGAATTTACAATGTTTGTGTAGTGATTAAAATCACTTGAGTTGTAAATGGTCCATGGACCACAGATGGTTGGCACATGCAACACATCCTTCAACACCTTGGAGCTTTGAGATCCATTCAATGCAACATCTCCCACATGTGTAATCTTGTGCTCAGTGTCATCCCCTACCTCTACATGTCCTTGAGTGATGGGTGAATGTAAATTAAAGAAAACATCTTTATTGCAACTCATATGGTTGCTACAACCACTATCAATGTACCATGTAAAATCTGAATTGACTCTTTCACTTGAACCATACATCATAAGCAAGTTCTCATTTTTTGAATTTGTTGAAGTACTAGCATAATTACCTTGGTTCCTTTTGTATCCTTGATTGCCTCCTCCTTTGGACCAACAATCTCTTGCATAATGGCCTAGTTTTCCACAATTGTAGCATTCTCCATTGAATGCTTCTCTTCCATGTGATCTTCTTCCTCTTCCTCTTGATCTGTAGCTTTGGTTGGATCCTTCTTGGTTGCTTGAGCTTGAGCTTGACCTTCCTCTCCCTCTGCCTTGGGAGTTTTGTCCACCTCTTTTGCCTTTGCCTCTACTTGCATACAAAACTTGGGCTTGGCTGCCCTTTGATTGTGAACCTCCTTGGCTCATCTCCTCGGTCACCATCAATGTGACTAATTGATCAAATTATGGTAGGGAATCCCTCACATAAATTGATGTGGTGAATGCTTTCCACCTTTCATCCTCTCTCAAGCCATTGAGAGTGTGTGCAACAAGATCATCATCTACGATTGGGCTCCCAATTGAGCCTAAAGCATCTGCAAGTTCCTTAACCTTCAAAATGTACTCATTTATGTTAGTACTTGGTGATTTCCTAAGATTATTCAGCTCATTCTTGAGCTGAATCTTCCTTGCCCTGGTTGATGAAGAGTACAATATCTCCAAGGTCTCCCAAACCTTCTTGGATGTGTCCAAGTCTTGTATATGCCCTATCATGCTATTGCTTATGTGTTGAGATAGAATGAATATGATTCTCCTATCCCTTTCTATCCATTCATTAAGTGCCTTGACTTGCCCTTGAAGTGGTGGATCATGTTCATGAGGCATTGGCTCCGTGTTGCTCACTAATCCCCACAATGCTTTGCCCATAAGGTAGTTGCTAACTCTATATTTCCATGGTTGATAATTGCCTTTCTCTAACTTCTCTATTTGTGCATTATACGCATCCATATTGAGCTCTAAGATGCTCCTCTAGCTTCCCCTCAAGTGTTTGTATGCTTTAGAAGGTGTGGATATTACCTTTTGATAGCTTCTCCCTTGCTAACCTTCGTCTAGTTGAGATCTCGATTGACGTAGCCCCCTTTTGATGTCTTTTTGCTATGATGAGTCCTCCTTGTGCTTCCAAGAGTTGTCTTGATCCCTTCAAGTATTCAATATGATGCCACTGATGTCTCCAAGCCTCCAAAATGGCTCTGATACCACTTAAGGGGGATGATTCTAACACTCCAATGCAAAAATGGAAGATGGCTGCCCTCCACTAGGTCCACAAGCAGTTATATATTCTCACTATTCTGAACTTTTCTCTGCACCAGTACAGAGACTTAGAATGAAATCTTGCATACTTGTAGTAGACTATAAGAGCTACCCAACAAGCTTTAAATCATCCCAAATGGATATTCCGTCTGGAGAACCACCCTCTACAAAATAGGCCACCTGTTTGCAACACTCTCTGCCTATGTGCAGAGATATACCTTCACAAAGTTGGCAATTTCTCACAACTCACTTAGCGAAGTAACTTGAAACTGTGGCAAAGTTTAGGGCACAATATAAGAGACCAAATGAAGCTTGAAATCAATGAAAATAGATACAATGAGAGAGCAAACAATGCTCTGCAATCCAGTGCAATCAGATTTGGAAAACTCTAAGTACACCTCTAGATAGAGAGGAGCAAAATCATGAGAAAATGAGGTAAGCAAGCAAGGGGGCTGCTTGCTGGAGTTTATGACTTCACTAAACTAAGTGGGAAACTCGTGGAATCATGCTACCATCAACATTGTGCTTTACTTTGTAAACCCACTTGCAGCCTATGGGTTTCTTTCCTTGTGGCAATGGAACCAGCTTCCATGTTTCGTTTCCATAAAGTGCAGCAATCTCCTCATCCATAACTTTTTCCCAATCTGCATTACCAATTGCATCTTCAAAACAAGAAGGTTCAGCATCTTGTATTACCTTTGCCATGTACGCACAATGATGAGCCATGTAACTATCATATGTCAATTGTTGCACTGAATTACGCATCCTCCCAGATCTTCTTGGTCTTGGGTCACTTCTCCTTGTATCATCTGCATGTGCCTTTCTTACTCCTGGAGTCTTCATAGAGGGCAATCCAAGTTCCTCATCAAGAATCTCCATCAACATCTTCAAAACTTGCACATGTTTTATGACCAGTAGAGAGCTTTTTTTTACCTTTCTTGGATGTATTTGATGAATTTGCTGGACTCAACTATCCACGCAATCTTTGACTCCATGGATTTGAGTTGGAACTATTGCTTGGTGATGTTGGAATACAATATCATATTGTACATTATCCCATGGTCAAATTTTGATCAGATTACAACATATGTACCATTTGTTATTAGTTCCTCTACAAGCAAAGGCGCTTGGAACCGTGGATAAGGCAATGAACTTCTATCAAAGCCACTAGGGTTCGAATCCTACAGATGGCAGCAACGTTTGCTATTTGAGATTTTTCTTTATTAAAAAACACACGAACATGGACAATAAATGGCGATGCGATTTCCGATTAAAGCTTTCCATAGCAATCATAGAGTTTTTTATGGAGAGCTTTTCAAGTGCTTTATTATATCAAGAAACAAAGCTATATAAACACATGCTTGTCTCATTGTTATTTCATCCTTCACCTAGTTCAAGGCAAGCTTTGGAAGCTTTGTTACCTCAATAGAGGTAGTGCTTTTAGCACATGGGGTAGCCATGGTGCTATTTTGGAGAATGTTGAGGAGCGGCTATGGAGTTCTTCTTGGAGAAGAAGAGTGTGCTCACACTCTTACTTATGGAGAGGCTATTAGAAGTTTGGTGGTGTGGATCGGCCATCTCCGTGATGTATTTAAAGATTTTCTTCTACATGAAGATTTTGGGTTACTTCAAAGACATTGGATGGTGGTTAACATAAGATTTGCATCTTATGTTAAGAATTCATGTACATATTCTCTTTATGCACACAAGTACTACTTGAAGTTTATGGAGGCCGTAATATCCATATCATGAGAAGTCCTATTTGGCATAGGTACAAGAGAATCAGTACATGTATGCTTTATGCATATTTGGATGAAGTGTTCAAGAAGGTATGGTCATATGAGTTTGAGGATTTCTGGTAGCAAACTTGTTAGCATTCTTTGATACTGTTGTAAGTATGTGATCTTTTCGCACACGTGTCTAACTTAGGGTCTTCCATAGCCTAAGGTTAGATGAGGGTTTGTTGATTATCAGTTTTAGACTGATCCTTCCTCTTTCTGTCACTCATATTCACTCTTCTACTACCTATCAGGTCACACATCTCATGTCTATTTAGATTTTTGTCCATACATCTGAATATGTTTGTTACATTTGTACATTCACTTGTCCATCTATTTCTGTTCACATAGAGTGGTTGAGAGTTCTGCTCCCACATTGTACATTGAACATTGGTATATATGATAGTGTGAGTAAGCTTTGGCTTACATAACACTTTACACATGTTGTCTAATCTTTCTCTATCTTTGTCTCATCATTTGTATGATTAATTGTGGTATGTTCATGTTTTGTCAATATTGGAAGATTGCTAGATTCTATGTTGTATATGCTGGACCTATGGAACCTTGGACCTGTGGTATTTATCATGGGCTTACCTCATTTCCAACATTTGGTATCAGAGCTTTAGGGCTTGGCATTAGTTCATTCAGGCTCTTAGATTCTGAGGTTCCCAGACTTTCAGGTTTACAACATATGATTTAAGAGCATCTTCTAATATTTGACATTTGATATACACACTTAATCTAGATGAGTAGAGATTTGAGAATTAGATAATTTTGTTACATGTTTATTCATAAGTGTGGAGTATGAAGTTGATGATCTGTTAGCAGCCAAATACTTTTGGAAGAGTATGAAAATACTTTACAGAAGTATTGTTTGAAGACCAAGACTTGATGAAGAGAAGGATACTTCAAATTCAAGGAAAATCAAATGGTTTGGAGAAGATGAAGGAACCAGATCAACATCAAATCATAGGTATTAGTTTCTACTATCAGATTATCATTTGCAGGTCATATCTTAGAAGAGCAGTTATGAAGAGATTTGAAGGATTCAAGAAGTGCTTTCAAACACTTTCATTACTTTGAAAGTTAAAGCATTAGCTACATCAAAACTGTCAAGAACAAGGAGATTAGATGAGTTTGATGATCTCTTTCATGGCAAGAAAGCTTATCTAAGAAGACAAATTTGGAGATGGGATTTGTTTTCAAACGATTTTGTGTTGTAAGTTGGTTGGATATCCAAGTAGAGAATTTGATCTAGGTACACTAGAGAGGTAATTCATCATTCAAACAAAAGGTTGATGAATTCAGTCATTTTAGACATTTGAAATAGAATTTTGATTCAAAGATATGAAGAGATGATAAAACATGATTCTATGTTCACTTCCATTTATCTACCATGTTTGTTTTGTCTCTTACTCTTAGCATTAGAGGAAGAGAAAGAGTTAATTTGAAGAAGTTAAGAGTGCTTGCTACTTCAAGGTAAAGAGAACAAAAGGTATGGGAGAGAAGTTTGAAGATGTTGATATCATCATCAGGTGGAAGAAAGATGCAAAAAAACAAAGTCCAACAATTCCAAAGGGAAAGTAAGACTTCCTTTTCTCATATATTTCCCATATACTTTTCTTACTTTATCCTCTACATCCAAAGATAAGTCTACGAGAACATCTTGTGTAAAGAAGAAACAGTTGTTTTGCATTACACTTGGTCATGATTTAGTAGATTTGACAAAGAATTGCATTGAGAGAAAGAAAAGCAGTAGATATATGTTTTGACCCATATATGTATGAGTTATGTTTTAGTTGAAGTTTTTAAGCAAGCAGCTTATATGTTCCCTCAAAGAATTCTTGGAGTGTCAATACAGAGCTACTTGGTATATGACAAGTTGCAGAAAAGTATATTTCTTCTTTATCTAACTCTTGAGGTAAAAGAGTTTTTTGTGGCAGATGTTGAAGACTTGGGTTGAGGTTTTATGTTTGGAAAAGTTACCTCATATTCAGTATTTTGAGAAAACTTCAAAAATTTCAGATTTGTTGATGTACAAGTCAAATATAGAATCTACTTTCTATATTCTTGATTTTTGGATACATTCTTGTATTCGAAAAGGTGTTCCATAAGATCCTATCACTTGATTAAGAAGTGGCGTTAGCCAAAAGAAAGTCAAGCAAGTACTATCACATTTCACCTAGGTAGAATATGAAAAGATGAAGTATCAACTTGCAGCTTTTGGAGTTCTTAAGGTGAGAAGTTTGTCCACTTATGTTTCAAGTAGGAGTTGCAGATTCTTGGGAAGGATTTGTTTGAAGAAAAGTTTTACAACTTTGTAAGAAGCATGGACACTTGGAAACATTCAGGTAACAAATCAAACATTGAGTCATGAAGGTTTGATGAGACCAAATTCTACACAGGTATTTTGTTGGAAAGATCTTGAATGATCTTGAGTATTTATGAGTCAGCTGTCTATCCTTTGTTTGAGAAAGTTCTTAATATTGGAAGAAGTAAGTCAAAGATTCAGATTCTATCATATTTGTGTTGCAAAAAAATAGAAGAAGATACTTGTTATGTTGTAGAAGATTATGAATCCTAAATGCTTTCAAAAAGGTTTTTGTTATATAGATTAGCTAACCTTATTCTAAATTTTGGAAAGCTAAAAAGTAAATAGTTAAAGCCATTAGCAAATGCAGTGCTAATAAAAGGGTTCATATATTTTGTCTCAAGACACAAGTATTGATGTTAAGGAAGCAATGCTAAACCATTGAAGATCAGATTTATTGAAAGAAGAAGGACGTCCAAGATTTCATAAAGTCTGATATTTTTTGACGAATACTCGATACTAGTGTTAAGTCATCCAGGGGGGTGATGAAACATGAAGACTTATTTTCAACCATATGTAAAAGAACGCAGAGTCATACCTATAGGTATTCCTATATCAGCTATTCCTATATTTCCTTTGTCAGGTTCTCTTTATGTTCTAGCTTTGAAAGAAGAAGGAAGAAGGAGAATGTCTCGAGAAAGTTCATGTTAGGATAATTCTGTTCAGGAGAAGGTTCCAGAGTTCTGTTGAAGAGAAGCTTGATATTTCAGAGACGTATGTTTGAGAACTGCACACATATATGTTTTTACCAGATTCTGAAGGAAAGAGGTGTGAAGGATTTACAGATTGAACAAAGATGAAGACACGATGACATCATAGATTCTTTGATGAGACTCATGAGTTGAGTTGAGTTGAGTTGACTTGACTTGAGTACAATCAGAGATGAACCAACAGTGTTCATAATACACTAAGTTGTGAGTTTTCAGTCACAGGTTCCAGGATTCAGTTCTTCATTATGTTTAGTGTATTTACATGACATAGCAGAAGTATGTTGAGAAACCTTTTTCATAAGGTAAATGCAAATATGTGGAACCTAGTGTATGTTTTCACGTTTGAGAAGACAGGAGATAGCAGGTTCAGAGTCAGTACATGCTATATTTGTTATCAAGAAAATGATTGCTTGATGTGTACACTATTGGATATCTAGTTTGCATATTTTCTCAAGTATTATGGTTCATATTCAGCAAGTTCAAGTTTTTTTGAAGGAAAGTCAAATTCAGTTTTGAAGAAGACTTTTGAAGAAGACTTTTGAAGAAAAGGTTTGAAGGTTTGGGAGTACTAGTCTGGAGCTTATGAAGTTTGCAGATTCAGTTCAGTTTGTACCAATATGACATTGCACGAGGGATTGTTGGAATACAATATCATATTGTACATTATCCCATGGTCAAATTTTGATCAAATTACAGCATATGTACCATTTGTTATTAGCCCCTCTACAAGCAAAGGTGCTTGCCACCGTGGATAAGGCAATAAACTTCTGTCAAAGTCACCAGGGTTCGAATCCCATGGACAACAACATCATTCGCTATTTGAGATTTTTCTTTATTAAAAAACACACGAACACGGACAATAAACGGCGACACGATTTCCGATTAAAGCTTTCCGTAGCGATCGTGGAGTTTTTTGATGGAGAGCTTTTCAAGTGCTTTATTCTATCAAGAAACAAAGATATATAAACACATGGTTGTCTCATTGTTATTTCATCCTTCACGTAGTTCAAGACAAGCTTTGGAAGCTTTGGAAGCTTTGTTACCTCAATAGAGGTAGTGCTTTTAGCACATGGGGCAGCCATGGTGCTATTTTGGAGCATGTTGAGGAGTAGCTATGGAGTTCTTCTTGGAGAAGAAGAGTGTGCTCACACTCTTACTTATGGAGAAGCTATTAGCAGCTTGGTGGTGTGGATCGGCCATCTACATGATGTATTTAAAGATTGTCTTCTACATGAAGATTTCGGGTTACTTCAAAGACATTGGATGGTGGTTAACATAAGATTTGCATCTTATGTTAAGAATTCAAGTACATATTCTCTTTATGCACACATGTACTACTTGAAGTTTATGGAGGTAGTAATATCCATATCAAGAGAAGTCCTATTCCGCATAGGTATAAGAGAATCAGTACATGTATGATTTATGCATATTTGGATGAGGTGTTCGAGAAGGTATGTTCATATGAGTTTGAGGATTTCTCGCAGCAAACTTGTTAGCATTCTTTGCTACAATTGTAAGTATGTGATCTTTTCACACACGTGTCTAACTTAGGATCTTTCATAGCCTAAGGTTAGATGAGGGTTTGTTGATTATCAGTTTTAGACTGATCCTTCCTCTTTTTGTCGCTCATATTCACTCTTCTACAACCTATCATGTCACACATCTCATGTATATTCAGATTTCTATCCATACATCTAAATATGTTTGTTACATTTGTACATTCACTCATCCATCTATTTCTGTTCACATAGAGTGGTTGAGAGTTTTGCTCCCACATTGTACATTGAACATTGGTATATATGATAGTGTGAGTAAGCTTTGTCTTACGTAACACTTTACACATGTTGTCTAATCTTTCTCTATCTTTGTCTCATCATTTGTATGATTAAGTGTGGTATGTTCATGTTTTGTCAATATTGGAAGATTGTTAGATTCTATGTTGTATACGCTGGACCTATGGAACCTTGGACCTATGGTATTTATTATGGGCTTACCTCATTTCCAATAGGTGATGCATCTGGTCCACTCAAAATTTGAGATTTTGCACCTGATTTTTCAGCATTTTCTTTGTCATTTGGTTCAAGATTGAGTCCTTCTTTGGCATCATCATAGAAGCTTGACATTTCATCAAATGCCACATCTCTCCTCACCTTCACTTGTCGTGTGAGTGGGTTATAACATTTATATCCCTTTTGCTCAAGGGAGTATCCAATGAAGACACACTTTTCTGCTTTTGGATCAAGCTTTGTCCTCAATTCCTCTGGAACATGTACATATGCAATACAGCCAAAAACTTTCAAATGTGATAAGTTTGTCTTTTTACCTGTAAACTTTTCTTCAGGTGTAACTTGATGTAGAACAGCAGTCGGAGTTCTATTCATGATGTATACAACAGTGTGAACAGCTTCTGCCCAATAACAATGATGCATATTCTTCTCAGCCATCAAGGCTCTTGCTATTTTTGCAATATGTCTATTTTTGCATTCAACAACACCATTTTGTTGTGGTGTGTACTTGCATGAAAACTGACGCCGAATCCCATGATTTTTTAGAAAACTAATGGACTCATTTGACATGTATTCACCTCCTCCATCATATCTTAATGTCTGAATGTACTTTCCTATCTGCTTTTCCACCATAGCTTTAAAAATCTGGAAGTGAGTGAACACCTCACTCTTCTCTTTCATGAAATATACCCATACTTTGCGTTTATGGTTATCAATGAAAGTAACATAAAACCTGCAACCGCCCATAGATGTGGTCTTTGTTGGACCCCAAACATCTGTATGTACTATTTCTAGGACAGTCTCATTAACATGCTTGTCATGTGAAAATGATGCTCTTGACTGTTTACCAAATTGACATGCTGCACATACCTTTTGCATTTCTGCAACTTTGAAATTTGGTAGTCCATGGACAATCTCCTTTGACTGCATTAATTTCAGCCTTTACAAGTTTGCATGTCCAATCTGTTTGTGCCATATCTCTATATCTGTAATAACTCTTGCACCTTTTGCAAACATGGATGCATTCATTTCAAGAATCTTCACATTTAAGGTAAACATCCTACCCACTTTATTTCCTTTGCCAACCAATCGTCCATCCTGCTTGTACTCTTCTACATATAATCCATCAGCATTGAACCTGACTTGTAATCCTTGGTCAACCATTTGTCCAACAGAAACCAAATTCTTTGTTATATTTGGAACATGCAACACATCAGCAAGATGTTTTACCTTTCCATTCTCCATAGATAGTGCTATGTTTCTTGTATGCTCAATAGGATGTGATGTGTCATCACCTGTTTCAACATATCTAGGAACTGGCAATTTCTGCAAAGTACTAAACCATTCTGCATGACTGGTCATGTGATTTGAAGCACCTGAATCAACATACCAGACAATATCATTCAATTTTGAAACACCAATAGACATCGTATTCATCATGTGATGTTGAACCATGATCAGCTTCTCAGAATCATCTGCACTTGTGGATGCATAGTTGTTTTGCTGCCTTCATTTATTTAGATTCTTCAACCTACAATCACGTTCAAAGTCTCCAGGTTTACCACAATTCTAGCATCCTTTACTGTCATTACCTGAATCATTTCTTTGGAAATTTCTGCGACCTCTTTGGCTCCCCCTACCTCAAAATTGTCCTCTTCCTCCTGCATGATTCTGTTGTTGATCTTAGTCTTGGTTATTGTTTCCTCTTCCACTTCTGAAACCTCTATCTCTGCCTCTTCCTCTGCCATAGTAGAATACTTTCTTAGAAATGGGCTTTCCTTGGGAGTTTGAATCTTCACCAAGATTCTTTTCTTCAATGATCAGCATGGATACCAAATCAGCAAAATTCAAAATATTTTCCCTAGTCTGTATAGAAGTTCTGAACTGCTTATATGTAGCTCCTAAACCACGAAGGCATACTTCCACCTTATCATCATCATCTGCATTCACTCCAATAATATGCAAGTGACTCACATGTGCTTTTGATTTTCAAGGTATAGTCACTTACTGACATGCTCTTTTTCTCCAAGGTATGCAACTTGTTCTTGAGTTGCAATTTCCGGGCCTTTGTATTGGTCTCAATGTGACCAAACTGTTCCAAGTCTCTTTCAGAGTCTTGACATCCTGCATGTGCCCAATCATGCTATCCTGTGTAGTAACAGATAGCCAATAAATTACCTTTCGTGCTCCTTGATTCCATTCCTCATACGCTCTTAATTGTTCTATAGTCCGATTCCTCTCTAGTAACTACAAAGCATTTTCGTTCTCTCCTTCGATGTACTTTCAGTAGCCTTTTCCCATCAGGAAATTTATCATTGTGAATCTCCAAGCATGGAAGTTATTCTTGTCTAGCTTATCGCTCATAAGCTGGCTCATTCCATCTGCGTTTTCCATTTCTGTAACAATTCACAACACTGCAAAACACTACAAGAAGCACGTCTGCTTGAACACTATCGCACTATGACGTGACAGTTCAATCTAAAAAAAACACAGTTTTCGTGTATCAACAGTACACAAAATCGCTTGAAATTCAGGATCTGGAATATATGAGTGTTGCCAAACATGACATAAGTTATAGTTTCTGAAACCAACCTGGTTTTTCTGTGGTTCCCACTTTGCGGGCTTGAAATGAAGGTCGAGATGGCTCCGAAACTTCGTAGCAAACGGAGGTCGTTTGTGAATCACATTTTCTTCGTGCCTTGCTGCGTACTCTTCACCGTCGCCTTCTCTATGAGCTCTCTATAGCCACGCTCGCTCTGATACCATGTCACGAGGAAGGAGATAAGGAAAAGATCTCACACACACACTCTCACAATCAAAGAGAAGCACACACTCAGATTGAGGCAAGGAAGAATGATCTTCTTCTTCTTCTTCTTCTATTACATAAAAAGGAATGTACAAGAATGACCTAAAAAGAAGAATACAAGTGCAATATATAAAGACTAGTACATAAGGAAAAACCTAATGTCCGCAAATGAGTGAGCTGGCAAGAAAACAAATGTGCCATCACTCTCGGTAGATAAATCTAATAAAGATCAATGAAGTGTCCTTGACATATACTGGCGTGACCACTATACGTGTCAGCGAAATGAAAAAGTGATACGTGTCATCCTGGATCATCACATGTTGAGCTTGATATCTCAACACCCCTTCCCTCATTTACCTCTCCCTCATATTGATGAAGACTTGTCTCCATGCTTTCAACATTCGATCCTGCAGTCGTTTGCCTCTGTATAGCAGCATGGCTTCTTCCGCACCCCAGTAGGCTTCCTCTAGGGCTACAGAGGAGTATTTGGAGTTCCTCGAGTCACGAACATTTTCCAACGCCCGCCCACTCACTCAATATACTCTATCGTCCCATCACTCCCACCTTTTTCGGGCTATCATTATCTGAATCCTCCATCTATAGTCCTTCATGTCCTCCGCCTGGTCTCACCTTCCCAGCACCTCCCACGGGTCGCCCTACACTTCTGCCTTCCCTTACTATGCTTGCCATGAGTGAGTCAAGATCTGCCTCTTCACATCACCTATCATTATCGACTCTAGATTTTCTGTTCCCTCTACCTCCCTTTACCGACACCTTCACCTTGCTCTCCCAGAGTCATCCCTCTTTGACCTCTTCAATGAGGATTACCTGCTACAGGAAGGTATTCATCACTTGGCTTCGATCATGTGGTCGGAGCTAGAGGGTCGTGATGTTTATTCAGCCCTCACATCATTCCCCACTTTCCCTTCAGGGACCCTATCCACCCAGACCATTGCAGCCGGTATTAGTTCTTCAGTGATCACATATAGGCCACCTCCATTCCTTTATTGAGGCATCTCTAAATATGAGACTATAGAATTTTGTACCCACAACATCCCCTAGGATGGTACAATTGCTAAGAGATTTCACGTTCCATTTCCTTTTCTGCAACCCTTCTTCACACCAGCCTCTTAGTGACATTCGTATAGCCGATCCATTGTACTGCTTAGACATGGGAGACCTTACCCATATGCGTCCCTCATGTATGAATCATTCCAGCTTCACTACCGACACTTCCACAAAGCACTGCAACGTGGTTCCAAGTCCTTTCCCGTATAGTCCGCCTCATTGCTTGGATCTACCACTTGCCGAGTTAGCTCACTCCAGCCCCCTCTGCTCCCCCCATGCCCTCCCCACTCCCTCTGGGCATGTGCACGACATCGCATCCCCCACACCCATTATCCTTCCCCCTCCTACTTTGTCCACTCTATCCACTCGCCATGTTCACCCTAGGATTGCAGCCCACTCCCCAGAAATAGCGCTCGCCAGTCCTCTTGTGGAGCAGCTAGCCCCCCCATCCACTCAACCCACACCTTTGCCACCATCCCCTCCTCTTTCCATCGACTCTGCCTCTGCTTCGCACACCCATTCCCCACCTCATTAGTCTCCGCCCCGACACTCCTTACCTGTCTCCTAATAGCCCTCACCATTGATCCCTCCGCATGGCAATGCAGCACCACAGTCGATGGATCCACCCTTCCTTGACTTACTCAAGGATGGGAGCACCGTAGCATTGGATGGAGCAGATGCTGCATGCATCTCACTAGATTCGGTTACCATGACGGCTTCACTACATCGCCAGTATGCCTCTCTGATCGAGTGCATACATGCTTCGGTAGATTCCCAGTGGAAGTCCTCTCAGGCAGCATTGAGGGCCCTTCAACACGAGAGGGACAGACTCCAGGATGAGGTTGATTCTGCGAATCGGGCTCTTTTGGAGATACGACAGCACGCTTCTTTGGGCATCTGCAACAGTCCTGCTTGTAGGTTGGTCTGACGGGAGTGCGACCATCTACGTCGTTATAGGAGCATGGTTGCTACTTGTACTGAGCAAGCGGCTATCATTCCCCTGACATCGCCTGACCTGACTCAACATCCTAGTGATGCTACACCTGAGGCGGGTTCTCATTCTCCACCAGGGCCCCAACCCGACACTGCTCCATAGTTTTCATCTATCGACGATCTCATAGTCACAATTAGTAGGCCATTTTTATTAAATTTGCCTCATTTTGTTCCTCGAGGCTTCGAATTCTTGAGTTAGCTTCGTTTAGGTCGCTACTTTTTCCCTACCCTTACCTTTCATACCATTCAGTGGCACTTTCATGTACTTCATGCCTTATATATATATATATGTGTGTGTGTGTGTGGGGTGGGGGGCTTTTGGTTCTTGGTTCTTTGTGGCATATCTTGTCTGGTTGTTTGACGAGTGTTTATGTTTCATTTGCATGTATTGGATTTATTCATGTATAGTATAATGTTTTTCTTTTCCCCCAACCCCATACCCTTTTGAATATAATACACCTTCACTACATTCTTACCTTTACACCTACCCTTGTACCCAACCCTTTCACTCCATACTCACCTTCTTCCCTTCCTTCCCCATTTCACTTCCCCAAGTCCTTACACTAAAAGTCCCCCATCCAATTTCCCCTCCCCTAGCTTCCACAATCTAATCGTACCCCTGATCTGTACATTTCCCCATCCTGCTCTTAACCGCTCAATGTCCAATCACATCGCAAATCAATCCGCTTGCCTGTAGCTTTTAGTCGGCTTATCTTTTGGAAAAGTACTTGCTGTCGGCATGTACTCAACTCTACTGTTTCATGTATAGTCCTTTTGGAATTTCATGGATTGTCTCTCGGGGACGGAGAGCCCATTAGGTGGTGGGCAACTGTTGAGCCCACCAAAGCACATATTAGTCGAATTCAACAAGATGAAAGTCAAAAGGTCAAAGTCAAAAGGTCAATGTCAAAGTGATCAAAGTCAACATGGTCAAAGTCAAGGCATTCAACGTTCAGTGGTCAAGGTGCATAAGTAGTGCACAATCAATTGTTCACAAAGTGATGTTTTGCAAAAAGTTGGATGTAGGTTGCAAACTATCTTTCTATAAGGTTCAACAAGAGGTTTTAAAAGTGTTTAGAAGGTTCAGGTTAACCCCCCCTTTTTAGTACACAATTGAACAAATAAAAGAAAATGTGTGAAGTCATGTGAAGAGGAAGCGCACGGACAAAAGTGGAAGTATGGTCCCCCCAACAAAATTTGGTATTGTCCTAAAGTCGCTACAGGACAAAGCAAGGATTCGTTGGCTACTGGGCACACCTTGGAGACAATCTTGGGACATACAAGTGAGGGCCAAGATGCTATGGAAGTTAGGAGTGTACGTGAACCGACAACCAAGGGAAGGAGTATTCTTGGTTGGACCAAGCTATTGTGAGATATTCTAGAGCAAGAGAGAAAAGAGACACACATTCAGAGAGAGAGTGTGTGACACAGAGAGCCATTGCAAGGTGCAAGAAGAGTGACTTAGATTGCATGCAGAGAAAGTGAAGTAAGGAACATCAAGGGTTCCAAAGTCCCATTGAAGGTGCACATTGACAGAAGGTTTCCATCCCTCCCCTTATTGGAAGCTTGGTGCAAGGTGTGCACAAGGGCAAGCTTGGAGAAGGTGGAGGTCTGGTGTTGAGGTCAGCGGCAGATTCTAAGTACTTTGTAATCTTGTTTCATGAGCATTATTTAGTCTTTGGCATATTGCGTAGAGCATTTGGCTTATGAATAAGCTTGTATTCTTCTCTTCCTAATTGATTAGAAGCTTTTGGTGTCATTAATTCTCTTGTTCTCACTCTCCATTCTCCTACAAACACTAAAGTTCCTTTCTTCACAAGAATCCCCCAACATAGAGTATAAGATCTATATTGGTTTAACTATAGAGGAGGCAAAACTCTTAGCTTGGGACCACAACAACGACAATGACTACAGACAAAAAATATCATCCATTGAGCATGTCTATTTTTTTCACCATGAGTTTGTTGATGCACTAAAAGCATATGGTGGTAGGATCCATCCCAATTTGAGGAAGCAGTGCCTGATAGAGGTTGGGATTGTAGTAGATGATAATGTGAATTCAGATGCGCTTTGTAAATTTGAATCCTGGTTCCAACTCACCTTCAAGTCAGGGTAAAATTTTTACCATGTGGGAGAATAAGGAGGTGAAAGGCTAGAAACAAAAGAAGGAAAACCTAGATCATTAGGTGGATGTAAAGGGAAAAGGAAAGAAGTCAAATCTATCCATTGAGGAAGCTCTTGAGGACATGAAGCTCACACCTTGGAGAGCTCTGCAAGGCATCAAAGATGATACTTTGATAATTTTGACATTATCAAGGGTCATTTTGAGAGAACCGAGCCTTAAGGAGATGGTCGGAGAACTAAACAAGTAGGTAGAATCTTATTAATAAGTGGTTTCCATTGCCTTTTTAGTAGCTAATCATGTAGCTTCAAATTTCACAATGTAGTCACAAGGTTTATATGAAGATTCAGGAGGTCATGATGAGGAGGCTTGGGTGCTTCACGTGGAGTGAAGTCTATGCAGACTACCCAACCACCTCCTTGTACAAAGCATTATCATACTATTTTATATTCTTCCACAATCGAATGAGTTCTCCTTCTTATTAGAATTTAGTAAGATTGTGTTTGTCTAGTAGTTGGTGCTATTGGATGTGAGGAATTAAACTATAGGAAGAGACATACTAAAGCTCAATGCTAGGCATCCAATTTCATAAGAAATCTGATGCTAGGCATCGAGTCTCAATACAATCTAATGCTAGGCATCAAGTCACAATACACTTATGATGCTAGGCATCAAGTTTCAACATAAAATTGATGCTAGAAATTGCTTTTCATAAGTAGTCGATGCCTAGCATCAACTTGAAGCATTATAGGTCCCGTTTTGTTTTGATTTTAGTTGCCTATCAAAGACTTTATTCATTTATTCAATGTCAAGCATCGACATCATTCATGTATGTTGCACATTGTATCAATGTTAGAGCTGACACTCCTCCTTTCTTTCTAGAAACCTCCAAATTAGAAGAGTGGTGAGGCCAATGAGGACTCACCTACAGTCGTCCTCGTGCATATCCAAAGGCCAAGTCATGAGAAGACGAGAATAAAGGCCAAGGAGATGGAGTTGGAGGATGAGTCCTTTGGACTAACATGTTTTTCAAATGCCATAGAACCTCTAAGGACACTGTATTACAATGTATTTTGCAATGATGTAAATAACATGTGTACAATAGTTCCTAGGAAACATTATTCCCTTCTCATAACAAATATTCCCTATGGGTTTACGATGAGTGCTTCCATTAATGATGATGAACCATTCAAGCACCTAGAGATAAGAAAGATGGTGACAAATTTTGTTGAACTGACCATGCCACCACCTTGGAGGATTGTCATTTTCCATAGTAGGGAACAATCCTTCTTTGTCTCAACAATATTGAAGTAAAGGTGTCATGTTATAGAGTGTCTTACATGGTATTCTCTTTGACCTTCATTCTCAGAGTTGTTCGCTTTCTATCTCTGTGTTGAAATTTCATTTCTCTTTTACTTATAATTATTTGTTCATAGGTTAAAGACAAACATAAGTCACACCCTAGGCCATAGGTTTGTTAGTGCAACCGAGTGCCTTGTAGTTGATTACTATGATGAAGTCAGTAAAAGAAGGGTTAAGGAATATTGCAATGAGAATGGAAGTTCAAATGTACTAATGTTCCCTATAGTTACAAAGAAGCTTCGTCATGTGGTAGGGGAGAAGACATTGGTTTATCCTTATTAGAAGCCCTAGAAACATATAATGAGGTAGTCCAATGGTTCTCTAATGATGATGATTGGGTCCTAAACTTACTCTCTGGTATAGGTAATTGTACTTGCAAGATTTCTCATCCACATCTCTTTTGCCATCACCTCTAATTGATCTATTTGTTTTCAGGGACAACAATTGCATGCGCCCTCAAAATGTTCATGCATTGTGTATCTTTAGAGAAAGTTGAAGCCCAATTTAGATTCATTAGAATGTGGATTAATGGCCTAAACTAGTGCCTATATGAGGACAAGGAGGTTGGGAAAAAACATATTGTTGATAGAAAAAGATTCCTACCGTCCTCAAAGGAGCGAGTGCCACCATTGATAGATGAGCCATGAGACCTGGATGACCTTGAAGAGCCAATTGTAGAGCAAGAAAAGCATTCTAAGACTTCTCAAGTGTCTAAAGCCAATGTTATGTATGAGGCCGAGCAAACATACGTTCAGCTTCTATTGTAGAAAATTTGTCCAACTTCGTAAACATACACTTGTGTAATGATTTGTTCATTATAATATAATGCTCAGAGTATCTTTCTATTTGTGTTTATTTTTATCCACATTCTACTCAGTTATGTTGGATTGGTGTGTGGTTTCATTTATATTTATGGATGGTTAAGTTCATATTCTTGAAGTGGTAATGAACAACTTTGTGAATATCAATAGTGGTATCCAAAAAAAGCTTCTTGTAATTTATGTTCTAGTATCAAATGATGTGGTATTATATATGTTGAGCCTTGAAATATCTATTTTATTTTTCCATGTTGAGAAACACAAATTATAAATAGCAATGATAACAATTATATGCATATCGAGCAAGCAATATATCAAAAGGTTATATTTCTTTGTTTTTTGGCACTATTGCCACTAATATCTGGAATTGGAAGCTCTGATGGGAGGTACTTCATCATTAGGTAGTTTGTCTGTCTTGAAATATAATTTGGTTAGCTACTTTATGAATCTAATACAACAAGTGTATGGTTTGTCATGGCACTTATTGAACAAGAAACTATGTTTTCCACTGTTGGATACGAACGTGAGGCTTTTTTGCGATATTTCATGTGCTTCTTCTAAAATTAAAAAGAGAACACATCTTTGTTCTTGTTTGTTATGACTCAGTGTTTCATGTCATCAACACCTCTTTCTAGAGGTTGAGCATGAAATGTACATATGTTTTCTTTAGGTTTCCATGGGATTAGGCATTGCCCTCATTTTTGAGCAGTAAGACCTTCCCATAAAAGATAAAATTCTAAAAATAAAGGTTGTTGTAAGGGGTTAGACACTCCCAAAGTGAGTTACTTTGGTAAGACCTCTTCAATATGAGTGAAAAGCCTCTAGATAACATTAAGGCCAACGTTTTTACACATGGAAAACAAAAATTAAGGGTCATATCATGACCAAACAACTATGGCCTGTTACAAAACCACTCGCACGAAATGAAAAACTTGAGCATATAAGAGAACTACCACATTGCATTGAAAAGGATGAACAAGCACTTGGAATTTTACTCACATCCTTAGAGGACAACTACTTAGATGATTACACTATAGCAAATCAAGCATGGATTACTCTAGAGAAAAACTTTGGAGCTATTTTGAGAAACTCCAAAATAGCACTTAAAATGCAAATTTATTCTCTTATCATGTCTCAAGTAGAAGATATACCTAACCTTGTAAACAAGCTAAAGAGTATTTATACCCAATCAAGTTATGCACAATGTCCCATTGAAAATGAAGACCAAGTAGCAGTCCTACTCAAAGTGGTGTCGAATGATAAGTTTGGACAAATTTTAGTTGTTCTCAAAGAAAAGGACCCTATCCCTAGGCTAGAGGATGTCATAAATTCTCTACAATGACATGAAAATAAGCTAAAAATTCATGATGAATTCACTACAAATGCTTTGGTTGTAAGAGACACAAAATGTATTTATTGTAATTACACAAACCATTTATCAAAGAATTGTTTTCAAGTTAACCCTTGCAAAATATGTGGTAAAACAAATCATGCTACAAAGCACTATCGACTATGCAACAATAACAATGGCAAAAAAAAGAAAAAGGATCTTTCAACAAAAGGCCTAGCAATATCAACGTCGCAGAAGTAACAAATGAAGAAGAATTTCAAGCCAATTTCACCTGTGAAGATGTGTTGTAAAACATCCCCTTTGTAGTATTCTCATATTTGTATACGAAAGGATTCGTATCACACATGAGTTTGTTGAAGGAAGGATATAAATAGTTTACTACCTTCTTTGTACATGGGAATGAAAGATATATTTTGTACCATCCTTGCCTTAGCTATGAGGAAAGGATAGTCCCTAAAGAGCTACGTATAATCAAGCTAAAGGGGGGATTGTTGGCAATGAGCTTTATGTAGCTCTTGTATGTGAAAACCTCTATCTAAGAGGGTAATCTTATCCAAAGCACTATCTATATTTTCATTGGCCATGAGTTTCTCTATTGTTGTATAAAAGAACACTTTTTTTTATTGGATACAAGGCACATCCATTGTTCGCATCATGCATATGTGTGCTATAGAGAGTGTTATCTTCCTTGATTCCTTATCTCCTCATCATGTTTTCCTATCTATATGTGCACAAGAGAGTTCTCTCTCCCTCTCTCTCTCTCTCTATCCCCTCCCCCCCTCTCTTTTTGTGTCTTCATCAACCATATTGCGACTTTTCCATAATCAACACCTTGAGCTTCACACAATGGCTCTCCAAAAGTTGATTGTTTTAAAAATCATATAGATATGAAATAGACAACAATGTACAAATGACTTCAAATCTTGGTGTTCTTCATTACAATGAGTAGTACATAGGTAGGTTGGAAGCTACATAGCTTGTTTTCCTTGTGTAAAATACATATAATAAGTGAAACTTAGGTTGAGATCCGATGCGGTAGATTGAGGAACAAGTGAAATACGATTGGATGCATAGACCTTCAAACCTCTCTACATTTATTGGAACACAAGCTTTAGATTTCCATATCATACTCAACCAGCCACTTTTTGGTTGATGAACCATCATCAAAATTTGTGGCTTTTCTTCCCTTAAACCATAAAAAAGACTTTTCATAAGCTTAAGTGATGTATAAATGATCAAGACTAAGCACTGAGGATTTCCTTTTGTTGCAACAATACCATCCAACTATCCTCAAATGTCATTGTTTTTAGCCATGGCCGATGACTATACCTTTATGGAAAAGGTTGATTTATTTCTCAAAATGTTAAATATGATAATCCAATGGAGCTCTGCTAGACAAGTAGACTTCAAGGCACTTGTAATGGTAAATAGAAAAGCCGAACAAAAATTGGTACAAAAAGGCAAAATTCCTTGCATAATCACTATGATAACACATTTAAAGTTTAGAAGGAGCTCAAATTGATATTTGAGATACACAAAACTTTTAGATTTGATGATGACACACTAGAAGTGCTTGATTCAAGCACTAAGTAGGTCTTGACAAGAAGCTGTGGCAGAGGCCTCTACAAGATTTTTTTCTAATCTTGACGAACCTAATGTTGGATCTTTGGCATAAGCACCTAGGACATACTTCATATTTGTCAAAATTGCACTTTTCACACTTGGTTTGGGATCTTCAAAAGCTATTTGAGTGCAAGTATTTCTAAGTAGTATGCGCTAAAGGGAAGTAACATCACACTCTAGTCCCAAGAAGAAGAACCTACTAGATCACAAAAATTTATTGGCTTGGTTCACTTAGATTTGTGTGGATCTACACATGCCTTCATTGAGTGGTTTAACTTTTCTTTTTCTCTTAGTAAATGATACATATGGGCCTACTTTATCAAGGTTAAGTCAAATGCATTCTCTAACTTTCAAAAATTTCTCAACCACACTGATCAAATTCTTTAAGAGATGGATCAAATGCTAAATCACAGAAATAATAACTCCATCTCATAATGGAGTGGTAGAATGGAAGATCCAATGGAACATTCATGTACCATGCTTCACCATAAAGATCTTTCTTACAAGTTTTAGACATAACAAGTACATACTATAACACATATATTGAGTAGAGGTTATACTTATGCTTGATCTCAATGCATTCCCTTTGAGTTCCATTATGAGAAGAAACCTTGTATTGGCTATTTTTGAGTTTTTGGGAGTGATGATTTTGTGCATCTACCTAAAGAAGATTGGTAAAATCTTGCTTTTTAAGTCTAAGAAGCACATACTCATCAGTTATGATGATCAATCAAAGGCATACTGTCTCTTTAACCTTAAGCTTCATATGATCACTATATCTAAAGATGTTATCTTTGATGAAAACTCCAAGTATTCATCCAAGAGTGAGACCTAGGATCCTCCATCCTCCTCTTATGAAAGGGATAAAGTTATTGAGATGACAACTCCAAAGACTGGTACTTTATGTCAACCTCGCTGGTTCAAATGACTCCAATAATATATTCTTCATCTATTATATTTTATGTGACTTCAATAATTATTCATCTATTATAGATTATATAGTATTACCATGTACAAAAGTCAAGAAATTCCCTCAAATGTAAATCTAGGATACTTTCTCACGCTTTGTAATGTTGGAGTTCTAAAAATGCATAAGCTATAGGCATATTTGTAAAAAAAAGCACCATTTTAACATTAGGAACCTATCAAACTATACCTCTAACCGTGAAGAATGCTATCTTTTGTGTCTGCTTTAGGGACATAGGTTGATAAGGTGGAGTGATGGTTATCCATCCCTTTGTGATTCTACAAAAATAGTGTGAGTATGCCTAACCATCATAAGCAAGGGCATTTTATGGTTGTTTAAAGCCATCCTCAAACCAAATTGGAAGACAAGACTCATCCACTATTTGCATGATCAAGTATTTGTCTCTAAGATAATTTGTGATGCCTTGGGATGTGATGAAAAACCGATAAATGATAACTCATTCATGGTCTCCCATGTAGTTGAGGAAAACTTGGCATGGGCTTGCTTAAAAAAACCTTCTAACCTTGCAAGTATTTTTATTGCATTAAAGATTCTTGTTTACTTGCTACCAAGTTCATACATCTCTCACAACCATATATACATTGATAGGTTTCTAGAATATAGTTCAAAGATTGCTCTCACAACAAATATGAAAATGTCCGAAACCCTATAGGTGAGTTGGTTGGGCACTCACATCTTGAGGTTAAGGTTGTGTGTTCAATCTCTACAGGGTGCTGGACATGCTTGAGCCAATGTGACCAGTTTATTTATGTAATGCCTTCACGCCATTGAAACTAGATGCCTTTGGGCAACCCTTTCCTTGTAATGCTTTGACAGTCTAACCTTTGCTTTGTGGAATATGGGGGGTCCTATGGGTACTATGCCCTTCATTTGTACAATTGTTCTTTCAATACATTCAAACCCAGGGAGATTAGGCTTTGGCCAAACTTCCTTAAAAAAAAAGGGAAATTAACTTTATCTTTGAAATTGCTTCTATTCACAAGGAATGCATATATTGACTTCTTTAATCAAAATGATATGGTGTAGCTAAATGAATAGCATTGTGTATCATTTAGTTCATTGTCTTTCTGAAACATTGACCAACAAAAAATCCACTTCTATTGGTTTCCAAGTCAAGATGGTGTAGTGTAGTACTAAAATCTTGTACCTTTGGACTCAAAGGCTCTCAAAATTGAAAAGAAAAGATGAGTGTCTTAGGTGTGTGTTATTCTTGTTTTTTTTTAATGGAGAAAAGCGCCTACTCCCCGAAGCTTTAACTTAGGAAGAATAACTTAGAAAGAATAAATGTATAGATGAATGGGCATAATACTTGTGAGACTCCCATATCCCACAAAGCAGGGTTTAGACAAGATTACAACTGGTTTCAACTCGTTTAGAATCGCCAAAACCATTACATGTCTAACCCGGAGATTGAACTCTCGACCTCCACCTAAAAAGACTAAAAACTAGACCACTAAAACAATGAGATGTGGACAGAGTGTGTCATTCTTTTTTTTTTTATTTTTTTTTATAAAGGAAGTTTGGCAATAGCCTACTCTCCCGGACTTGAATTAAATTAAGAAACAAAGGTACAGAAGGAGGGGACTAGTGCCCACGGGACCCCCCAAATCCCACAAAGCAGGGGAAGCTTGATTGAAACCTAAGTTGCATTACAGAGAAGGTTAATCACCCTCTCATCTTCCAAAAATATTTTAAACGCAATTTAAATACACAATTTAAAAACTGTAATCTTTTAATGCTCTCAAACGAGATGAAATGAAGCGAATATTTGAAAGTGATATGCGTTGTTCAACTAACGATATCACTTCAAAACTTCAATGGCCTTTCGGAAAGAGATGATTAAGATAAGAGTTTGAACCGTAAGTCGAAGTCGAGTGAAGGTTGAACTTTCTCTCTCACTCTCTGTGTGGATGCTGGGTCACAGCTCACAAAAATGGTTAGCTGCATCTCTCTCTTTCTGATCTGTGTAGCACAACATGCGTTGTTTTCTCGATGTTAGGTTATAGAAAGTGGGTTGTTCCATTTTTTACCAGTCCTGTTTTTAATCGCGTGGTTTTGCACTTTGCCCATTTTCTTGCATCAGTCAAAGTACATTATCACTTCATGTGTATTTTCATGTATATTGTCTAGCGCACAGTGGTGCCCTTGCGTGTCAAAGGCGACTCTGACTCTTCTCTGATTGAAAGCGGACTCGAAATCGTGGAGATCACGTTTCGAGAAGATCTGTCGAATTTTGAATCACCCGCATTTGTAATAGAGTGACGAGTCCTTTATGACGCCGAGAGAGAGAGAGAGAGAGAGAGAGAGAGAGAGAGAGAGAGAGAGATGTTTACCTCAATGCCAGCGGCAGATGGGTACCTTCGAGGAAAGTTAGCAGCCATCTCTGCAGCAGAGGAGGAGAGGAAGGCTTCTCCTGTGATATCCTTTTCTTCAGCGATGGACGCCCCACTGTCATTTACACAACCGTTGTCTTTCAAAAACAATGACTCAGGATTGGTAAAGAGTATTCGGCATGCTCTGAAGCAGTTGCTTAACTGCAAAACAGCAACTCACAGGCGAACCGCTCCAACTTCATTGGAGCGTCATTATCCTTCTGCCTCTCGAATTATGGCTAGCGCTACCAAGTGAAGGGACCTGCAAGGAGTAAACAGTGATATGATTAGTCATAGCCGTATGAAGTCCAGGGCCATGCGTCAAGATTGGTCTTACTGTCTTCATCGAAAATCTCAAGCTGCTTCATCCGTACATTTCCATGCATTTACTCAACCTAGACTTCTCCGTTCTTATTTGATGTGGAAGAATCAAAGTAAGGATACACATAATTATTAGCATTACGGAAAACAGAAAAGATGTAGAAAGAGGGGAATCGTAGCTGTCGACAATCGACGCCTGTTTAAAATCATGTAAGGCTTATGCTTGGAGGATAATTGTCCGTAAAGTTTTATGCATTTAAAGTCAATCTGGACGTTCCCATGTTCAGTTGAAAAATCAGGAACAGAGCAAGGAGGCTAAAGATGACTGCCATAAAGGCGACAAGGAAAATGCGGCGAGTTGTAGCTCTGGACAGAAACAAAAAAAATATCAATACTCATTTCGAGTGATTATGTGGTGCTATGGTCTTAGAGAAAAAAATCCAAATATAAAATGGTTCTTTTAGACGTCTTCCTCGTACTTTTTTGTTCCATCTATAAAGGTTTATGCGTTATTTACATTCATCTAAGTTTTCTGTGCGTGTATGTGTATGTATGCATGCATGCACATGTTGTGGACTGGAGCTGAAGGAAAATACACAATTTTGAAAGCCTAAAGCAATGTACATCATAGGGACTTAATCAGTTTGACGACCTAGAAGTTTTTTTCTTGTGATTTAGGTCAACTTAACTCTCTCTCTCTCTCTCTCTCTCTCTCTCTCTTTCTCCCTCTCTCTCTCCCTCTCCCTCTCTCTCTCTCTCTCTCTCACACACACACACACACACACACACACACACACACACACACACACACACAGACATATGCACACACACATACACACACACATGCGCGCGCACACACACACACACACACACACACACACACACACACACACACACACACACAGAGACAATCACAGAATTTTATTTGCTGACAGCAAGGATTTTCTGCTGAATGCCTACATGACCATTCTCATTAACTGTACAAGAACTAGTATGAAAGTGCTGTGAGGGAGGATTCCCTCTAAAACACTTCATAAAACTGATACCTAAGCTGTTTTATGCTGTCTTCTTGAGGGGGTATTCTCGATATCTGAGGTTCAGATTTTGCCTGTGCATGTAGCATGGAATAAACCACTGAGGCCTGTTATAATACAATGGCTTCCTGTTGCAACTAAGGAAACTGAAGCTCATTGATGTTGAAGTGATCACATTGCCTGCGTCGCTGCTTTAGTGGCATCTATTGATGGCTTCACTGGCTATGTAAGGTATAACTAATGACAAGCAAGTGGTATGAAAACGCTGTTGCTATCGAGGACGAACCTGCTATAATAGATGTGGAGTAATGGACCTTCAAACAAATGATAAACCATGACTTATAGTGTTGGATCTGGTGTACATGTATGTGAATTGTACTTGGTCTGAAGGTCTGGTGTGCTTTCTAATGTTCTATATGATAATCTATTCGGATGTAGGTTGCAGATCACAAGATGAAACCCACTGTATAAGAGGGTCAATTAGCATGGGTAGCATATCAAACTCAGCTCTAACAATCTTTAGTGGGATTGACTATATGGACCGCTCACCCCTTACAACATCATAGCTGGTGGCCGTTCAATTCGTATACATACAACTCTTGGTAGATCAGGTGACCATGCTATTGTCACAGACATAAGTGATGGTAAAATCATTATATTAAACTGGTATTCCTTAGAATGGCACTCACAGAAAAAAGTTTAGTGGAGATGGAGGTACAGTCTTGTTGTCTAGCACTGTGAGCTTATAGTTGCACTTTCCTTTTTGGGAGAATTGGATTTTGTCTAGGTTGATCTTTGTGTACAAGTTTGTTAATATGGCAAATTTCAAATTGTGGAATTCTTGTCCGAGTTGCAACAAGTAATAGATGTGCATACCTTGTCAACTCTGTTTTTGTTTTTATTTTTCCAATCTTTAGATTGCTTGTGCTCTAAAATTTCTTAAGAGTTTATATTTGTGAGGGGGTGTGTGTGTGAGCATGTGTTCATTCTTAGTTCAGTATTCACCATTGGTCACTGATTATATTATTGCAGGCATCATGGTGTTTTGTTGATACTATACATCATGGAGCTGATGGCCATATAGTCTTATGGATGCTGACCATGAGATTATGGCTGTGGTTTCCTTTCTTTTGAATGAGTCCAGATTGTGCTCGGATTCATCTTGGTATGTGTTTGCCATTTTAGTTGACATGCAAATTCCACAAGTGGAATTTTCGTCTGAGTTTCAACTGATAGGTAAGTGTGAGCTATGTTTTCTGTCTATTTATTATTATTTTATTTTTTATCTTTTCATTTATTTAACGAATTTCGCAAACTTTACTCTGAAGGTAAGTTCCATGTACCGATAAATACCGAACCTTATGTATGAAAGAATCTTGCCTCCTTTACAAATATACTTAGCTTTGCCTCCATAATTGCTCCATAGGGCTTGGCCAACACATGATTGATCATGATAGTCCTGACTCCCATATGTAATAGAGGGTAACAACACATGCATTGATTATCGTTGTGGGAAACTTTTTGGTAAGGTTTTTTGAGCGGTACTAGACTCTTTGACATGAATAAGGTGCCTTGCTTGAAGCCATGTATGGTTTGATGCTCTTCCATGTAATCATTCAATGGATCAAGGTATATCCTTTTTGTGAAAAAAGTTTCTCTGCCAAAAAAGATTCGTATTGTCCTTTTATAAGAAGCTCGTGAGGCATTGTATATTCTATCCATCATGCTTGAGGATCCTCAATGGGTGTTCATTGTCTCGTATATTATTGTCTTTAGCAAGGAGAAACACAATCACTACTCATAAGCAAGTTGTAAATGTCGCAAAACTGTGAATCTTCCCATGCTTGCCTTTTGTGACAAGTTAAAGTGCACATCTGTATGCAAGCCTGTGTATGGATAATCTCCCCTCAAAACTAGTGAACTTGGAGATGTCCATGTAGGTCTCTATGCTTATCATCATACATCTACTGTGGAGCATAGTCTCAGCTGTCTCGTGTTGTGAGCATAGAGGATAGGCAGCCGTTCATGGCAAAGCAGTGGTAAGGTGAGAGAGAGGAAGAAAAGACGGAAAGAAGAGGGAGAGGAGGAAAGAAAAGTTATACTGGCACCTCTATGAGACATGTAGAGCAAAATCTTAAGCTGTGTATTCGTCCAGAATCAAGTATAAGGGAAAAACTGAAAAGTGAAATGCAAGTAGTGTTGATACAACAATGCCCCTCAAAGGGATATGATATTGTCAGTTTGAAGGAGAGATCAGTTATATGTTAATTTTCAAGTACAATTATCAGAATAAAAATGAAAGGGGGCTATATCTCCATATCGTATATATGCATATACAGGATACCAACTGTGGCTCATGTGTAGTGAGCTGTCTTCTGTTATCTGATCCTCTACATAGCCTGCTTCGGTTGTCTGGAAGCTCTGAAGCCAGCCACTAAGGGTTATCACTCCACCCTCGTATCTCTAGAGTGCTGCCTGACTCTCTAGGCAGGTCCAGCTCTTTATCCCACTGGCTCTGTTAATAAGGGGATGTGTGCTAGCTTTGGCATCCCTGCTCTATGGTATCTCTATATATACAACATGCTCTCTCTCCTCTGGAACTCGAGTAGAAGCCTACCCAGCCTCCTGTGCTCACGTATTATCAAAGGCATTAAGAAGCATAAACTCACACCTAGAAGTAATTCTCCTT
>CM035432.1:84078522-84083522 GCA_020310875.1 Ceratopteris richardii | reverse complement strand
CAATGGTGTGCAAAAGATGCTTTGGCAAGGTCTTACCTTCTTAACTCTATATCTGACTTTCTTTTACCTCATGTAAGGAATTGTAAGACTTCCCAAGAAACTTGGGAAATCTTGTCAAACTATTTTTCTTCCAACACAAGGGCCAGGAAGAATCAACTATGGATTGAATTCACCACTCTTAGGAAGCAATCAAAGCAATCAGTTTCAGATTTTGTCACTAGGGTCAAAGACATTGCAGACCAACTGGCAAGTATTGGAGAAGAGATTGAAGAGGAACAAATAGTAAGGCAGGTAATCAATGGACTAAAGGCTGATGACAAATGGGAGAGCTTTACCACAGCAATGGACTTATACATGGACATCCAAGCACCTGATCTAACAACCCTGATTGGTCAACTCTTCACACATGAAGCAAAGCTTACAAAGAATGGAGAACAATCAAAAGGTAACAACTCCTCTGCCTTATACACTGATAAAAAGGTTAAAGATAAAGGTAAAAGTAAGAAGGTTGATGAAGAAAGCTCTACCTCCCAAGCAAACTATGCAGGGAGAGGTAGATCTTCAAGAGGTAGAGGCAGAGGAAGTAAGCAAGGTAGGGGGAGACCCTACAACTCATCACCATGCAACATTTGTGGATTGTATAACCATACCACAGATGAGTGCTACAGAAATTATAAGAATTAGAGAGGAAAAGGCTACTCAAAAGGAGGATACTCTCAAGGCAAAGGCAGATTCAATCAACAACAAAGCTACAATAACAATCAATACAACAACAATTACAACAACAACCACAATGGACATTATCAACGTGGATTCAGAAATAGAAGAGATTACAACAACTATGCAGAGGAGCAAGATGACTCCCTATTGATCATGAATATGACCTCCAAGATAGGTACAACTGATGATCATTTATTTTATATTGATTCAGGTTGTTCTAACCATGTAGCTGGTAATGTGGCACTACTTTCTGATTTGGAAGAACCCAAAGGCAAGCATCAAGTGCAGACAGGTGATGACACTAAACATTCAGTTGTTAAAATAGGCAATGTCAAAACATGTGATGGTAATCAGAATTTATTGAGCAGAGTATTGTATGTTCCAACAATCACCAAAAATCTGATGAGTGTAGGTCAGATTGTGGAAAAAGGTCTACAGGTCAGGTTCACTCAACATGGTGCATATGTGGAGGATCCAAGACATGGATTCAAGAGAATAGAAAAGGGAGAAAAATCAGGTAGATTATTTACTTTTGAGCTTGAAGACACCAAAAACATTGCTCTGTACAATTACAAGGATCAGACGCTATCGGAATTGGAAATTTGGCACAAGAGGTTAGGTCACATTGGTGAAAGGACCTTAAAGCAAATGTGCAGGGATCAATGTGTGCTTGGGATACCTAATATATCCAAGCAACACATGATATACAAGTGTGGGGCTTGTCAATTTGGTAAGTCACACAGATTGCCTTATAACAAGAAAGGTTTCATGCATAAAGATTATCTAGAATTAGTGCATACAGATGTTTGGGGACCTAGCAAGGAACCATCCATATCTGGATCGAGGTACTATGTGTCTTTCATTGATGACTATAGCAGGTGGACTGTCTTATACTACATGAAACATAAAGATGAAGTGTTTAATTGTTTCAAGAAGTATCTTGCACTGGTTGAAAACCAACCAGGAAGAAACTTGAAGAAGCTAAGGTCATATGGAGGAGGAGAATACTTCTCAAATGAGTTTGAAGACTTCTTGCAGGAAAGAGGCATCAAAAGGGAGATCACTACAAGGTACTCACCTGAACAAAATGGGGTAGCTGAAAGAAGGAATAGACTCATTGTAGAAACAGCGAGGTCTATGCTTAATGAAAAGAAATTGCCAAATTATCTTTGGGCAGAGAGTGTATCTACTGCCACATATCTCATTAACAGGTTGCCATCAAAGACACTTGATGGAATGACACCTTATGAAGCTTGGCATGGTAAGAGACCATCTTTGGATCATTGCAAAATCTTTGGTTGTATTGCATATGTGCATATACCTTCACAAGTAAGAGGAAAGCTAGATCCTAAAGCTGAAAAGTGTATCTTCATTGGTTATGACATGAACCAGAAAGGGTACAGATTCTACAACCCCTCAAACAAAGGTTTCAAGGTAAGCAGAGATGTTATCTTTGATGAGAATGACTCATGGTATGAGAATGAGTGCAGGAAGGTTAGTCTACCTTATGATATAGAAGAAGACTTCCCAAAGCCTACCAAGGAGGAACCAGTCTAGAAAGAAGACTCAAGTTCAGATGATGATGTTACAATAGATCTTGAGGAGTTCAAGGCTTGGAAATCCAAAGGAAAGATGAAGAAGAAGAAGCTAGAGAATATACCAGAATCCTCAACTCAAGCAATGAGGAGATCTCAGAGAGAAAAGAAGAAGCCTATCAGATTTGGGTATGACACATCACTTGTAACTAAACATTCTCTATACCTTGCAAAGGATCTATTGAATGAAGAACCAGGTTCATTTGAAGAAGCAATCACTAAACCAGAATGGAAGGAAGCAATGGATGAAGAAATGCAGGCTCTCAAAGAGAGTGATACTTGGGACTTGGTACCCAAGAAGGACTCCATGAAGGTGATAGGATCCAGATGGATCTACAAACTCAAAAGGAATTCAGATGGTACAATAAACAGGTATAAAGCTAGGTTGGTAGCCAAGGGTTTTGCACAAACCCAAGGCATTGATTATGAGGAGACATTTTCTCCGGTGGCTAAGATGCCAACTATCAGAGTTATGGTGAGTGTAGCTGCATCCAAGAATTGGAACATGTATTAATTGGATGTGAAGAATGCATTCTTGAATGGATGGATATCTAAAGAAGTCTACATGTCACAACCACCTGGCTATGAAGAACCTAATAAGGTAAATCATGTTTGTAAATTGAAGAAGGCTATGTATGGTTTAAAGCAGGCACCTAGAGCATGGAATTACAGGTTGACAACATATCTCCAAGATCAAGGATTTGTGATGAGTAAAGCTGACACTTCTCTGTTCATAAAAAGGAGTAGTACAGAGGTAATATATTTATGTGTCTATGTTGATGACATCATTATTACAGGAAATAATGTTCAGGGAATTAGACATATCAAAGAACAGATGATGAAGGAATTCAAGATTAATCATCTTGGATTATTAAAGTACTTCTTAGGACTTGAGTTAGTCTACACCAACTCAGGTATATATATCACTCAAAAGAAGTATGTACAGGATATGGTCAAGAAGTTTGGCTTGCAGGATGCTAAAGTATCTACTACTCCAATGGAGGTCAATCTAAAGCTAAGTGCTCATGAAGGAGAAGAAGTCGAAGACATCACAGGATATCAAAGTATGGTAGGTAGTTTGAACTATGCTACCTTGACTAGAATTGACATAGCATATGGTGTAAGTGTGCTTAGCCAATTCATGCACAAACCAAGGGTACCTCACCTAGAAGCAGCTAAGAAGATCTTGAAGTATCTAAAGGGAACTCAGAACCATGGTTTGTACTTTCCTTATACATCAGACATTGATATTAAAGTGTATTCAGATGCAGATTGGGCAGGTTGCAAGGATGATAGGAGGAGCACATCAGGATACATATGTTTTGCAGGTGATAAACCTATTTCTTGGTCAGCCAAGAAACAACCTACAGTAGCTTTGTCATCTACTGAAGCAGAGTATAGAGGGCTAGCAAATGCCACTCAAGAAGCTATCTGGTTGAAGCTTTTATATACAGAGTTAGGCTTATATACTAGACCACCAATTATCTTTGGAGATAATACAAGTTCTCTTCACCTTGCAGCTAATCCAATATATCATGCTAGGACAAAACACATTGAAGTTCATTACCACTATGTGAGAGAGAAGTTGCTTAGTAAAGACAATCAGTTGACTTATGTATCCACTAATATGCAATGTGCAGATTTACTCACTAAAGCTTTGGATGGAACTAAGTTATGCAGATTCAAATCCATGATTGGATTGCAGGATGTGATTGAAGAATGAAGCTGAAGACTTGAGCCAAAATGTTTGGCTTGAGGGGGAGCTGTTGGTGCAACACAAGCCTTCACATTTGGCTTGGATATCTACTTTGAAGACTATACATGAAGCGAAGATCATAGGAACTTATGCCTATGATTTCTTACCATTTTATTTCTTGTAAAAATATAAATGACTTGGCGAATTATGCAATCACGCCTAATTGATTGAAAGTCGTGAAAAGGCGGTTGATTGATCGAGAGAATATCTCAATCACTTTTTTAGGTGAAAGATTTTAGGAGATTGATTTGAATTCTAATTCAAGTCATCACTCAATTCCTATAAAAGCTACAAGGAAAAATGTCGCAGAGGGTTTTTTCACTCATCCCGAGGCATTACTGTATCAATCACTGAGTGTGTGAGGTCTACTTTATAGCCTTCACCTCTGAGTACCATTGAGCTATGTTTATCATGCCAATGGGAATGTACATTTACATGATCTAATACAAATACTTACATTCATCTACTCTGTGATTCTCTGAGTCAATCATCTTCAAGTCTGTCAACCTTGAAGAAGTATATCTCAGGATCTACTGAACCAAATAAAGTGATTCAAAGCTTGATAGATTCAGCTCAAAGTATATCACAAGCATACAAAGTTTGAAGTAACTCGATTCAGTCAGTTTCGAGAAATCAAGAAATTACAGTCAAAGTGCTCACTGTTGCAATTCTTATAGTAAACGAGTAATTTTCCGGTAGAAGAACGAAGTAGATCTCGCAGAGTAATACGAAGCTTCTTATGAGAGATAGCTCACTCTAAAGCTAGACATCTCTATTTTTAGTTGATTAATTTTTCCGGTGGAAAAGATATCTATATACAGGACAAAGTCTGACCGAAAAGAGGTTGTCTGAACTAAAGGAGTTTTTTCCTTAAATGTCAGAAAGTGTTCAGTAAGTTAAGAAAGCTTTTTGAGTCACTTCCTTACTTC
>CM035432.1:84071022-84076022 GCA_020310875.1 Ceratopteris richardii | reverse complement strand
AACCCCTAAGCAACGATGAAGCGCGAATGACCTCCACAGGTATCCTTCTTTGACCTCTGCACACCAAAAATGCTCTTACTCAGAGCTTATGCAGAGAACTCCAGTGAGCTTTTGTAGACCTGTAGTAGACACCAAGGGCTTTCCAAAAAAACAAATTTCACTTGAAATGGATGCTTACACAAAGAGAAACAATGTCTACAACATGAGCTAGTTGAATGCTCACAACTGCTAGTCAAGCAGAGACCTCACTTCACTCCAGCAAACTTTTCTCAGAGATTATACAGAGAATGAATCTCAAACTTATGTCAACTTTAGAGGACTCTAATAGCTACCCAATGACACCAAAATCATAGCAAATAGATACATAGAGAAGGAGAACCAGCCCTTACAACAGAGAGCAAAATATTTCCAACAGAGCCTACACAAAGAGAGAGATATCAATCACACAACTTCACTAAAATGAATGTTGCTCCCAGCTTACTCAGAGAATGCTCCAGAGAATTGGTAAGCATAAAATAGACTCTTATAGCTATCCAATGAGACAAGAATTACATCAAATGGATACCATATGAGGGAGAACCAATGCTAACAACTCAGGGGTAGAGAGTTGCAACACTGCCTGCGCACACACATAGATATGCCTACTAAAAGAAAACAAACAAGCAAGCAAGGGGGTTGCTTAAGCAAGGGGCTTGCTTATCACAACTCCAGCACTTAGTTCTCACTTTACATGAGCTAAAACTCCAAGAAGATGGCCCAAAAGAAGTCGGGATACATGCTCCTTTTATAGTGAGAGATGTGCCCCTAAAATCTAGGAACTACCTTTCCAAATCAGCCTCCTAACTTGGAGGAATTAGTTGAGATGACTTGGGGAGTGGTTGAGTGACTTTTCTTGATGGAATCTCGTGGCTTTTGGCTTCCTTTGATTGCTCCACATGTCCATAAAAGATTCCCCACGAATTTTTAGCTTGAAGCTTGACTTTTAACACTCCCCCTCAAGCTTCAATTCTTCATCCTCATCCAAGCTCCTTCATGTTGATGCATTGCTTGAATTTTGAAATCTTCATCCCATCCAAAGCCTTTGTAAACATGTCCGCAACTTGGTCCTTAGTACCAATATGATGTACTGAAACTTCCTTGGATATCACCTTTTCCCTTATGAAGTGATAGTGCACTTCAATATGCTTGGTTCTAGCATGATAGACAGGGTTCGATGCTAGATGAATGCTACTCATGTTGTCACAAAAAATTGGATATGTGTCAACCTGCAAATTAAGCTCCATAAATAACTTCTTAATCCACATTAGCTCACATGTGACTTGAGCCAAAGCTCTATACTCAGCCTCGGTGGAAGATAATGCCACCGTGGGTTGCTTCTTTGAAATCCATGAGATGATCTTGCTACCTAGCATGACTAGGTAACCACTTGTACTCCTTCTATCTTCCTTTGAACCGGCCCAATCGGCATCGGAATAAGCTTTGACCTGCATATCATCATCAAATGAGTAGAACAATCCTTCATTTATAGTGGCTTTGAGATATCGCAGCATTCTTCTTGCAGCTTGCAAGTGTGTAGTCCTTGGACTATGCATAAATTGTGATAACACTCCAACTCCATATGCTATGTCAGGCCTGGTTATTGTGGCATAATTGAAAGAGCCTACAATAGATCGATACAAAGTTACATCCTCTAATGGCTCTCCATCAATGGAGCTTAGCTTTACATTAACTTCCATGGGATTTGAAATAGGCTTGCAATGTAGCATCCCAAACCTCTCAAGTAGGTCTAGAATATACTTCCTTTGTATGAGCATAATACCTTCTTCTTTGTATACAACTTCAATGCCAAGAAAATACCTAAGATCTCCAAGATCAGAGATCCTAAACTCCTTTCCAAGCTTTGCCTTGATCTCCTCAATGCCCTTTGTATCATTACCTGTAATGATAAGATCATCTACATACACACACATGTAGACCACAAGTTCTCCTCTTTGTTTGATGAAGAGAGATGGATCCGCCTTGCATTGATTGTAACCACATTTGATCAAATAGTCCACCAATCTTTGGTTCCAAGCCCTTGGAGCTTGCTTTAGGCCATAAAGTGCCTTCTTCAACCTACAAACATGATGTTGAAACTCTTTATGAACAAAACCTAGTGGTTGCTCCATGTATACCTCTTCTTCGAAGTCTCCATTGAGAAAGGCATTCTTGATATCCAATTGGAAGAGCTTCCATCCTTTGCTAGCAGCCATTGCAATGAGTGTCCTAATGGTGCTCATCTTTGCCACGGGGCTGAATGTCTCTTCAAAGTCCACTCCATAGGTTTGTGCAAAACCCTTAGCCACCAATCTTGCTTTGAACCTAGAAATAGATCCATCTGAATTCCTCTTTACTTTATACACCCACTTATTACCTATTACCTTCATGTTCTCCTTCTTGGGCACTAGAGTCCATGTTTGATTTTCCTCAAGTGCGTCGATCTCTTCTTGCATTGCCTCTTTCCATTCGGTGTACCTGCTTGCATCTTCATAGCAATCGGGCTCATGATCTTCTACTACTTTGTTCATATATGCATAATGTGTTGCCATGTATGAATCATAAGTAAACCTTTGAGTTGGATACTTAACTCTAGAAGACTTCCTTTCTTCACCTTTTGGAGGAATAAACCTCCTTTGCCTTGGGAACTTGATCTCTTTCTTTGACGTGGCTTCTTTCTCCATCATGTGTCCTTCATCATCTTCAACTTCATTACCTTCTTCATCCAACTCCACCAATGTTGCTTTGCCTTTGTTGATTGATTGTGCTTCATAGCTTGATGAAGGTCTCCCCCTCCATGGTGAGTTCATGCTTGAACTATCTTCATTGATGGAACACCTTGGGCCGCTTAGCTCTAGGTCGATTTGTTCTTCATCATGTCCATGCTTTTCTTCTTCATAGTCCTGCATACAATCATACTTCTTATACCAAGGGAGTAGCTCATCAAATGCTACATCCCTTGATATCCTCAAGTCCTTTGTATTTGGGTTGAAGCACCTGTAACCTTTATGATCATTTGAATATCCTAGAAACACACACTTTTCTGCCTTTGGTTGTAGCTTGTGCCTCAATTCACTTGGCACATGTACATAACAAGTACATCCAAATATCTTCAAGTGGGAAAGATCAGGTTTCTTACCATAATAGGCTTGATATGGTGTCAAGCCATGGATCCCTGAGGTAGGAGCCCTATTCATTAGATACACGGCGGTATTTGCTGCATCACTCCAAAACATGTTAGGTACATTCATCTCATTAAGCATTGCTCTAGCGATCTCGGCAATGTATCTATTCTTTCTCTCTGCTACTCCATTTTGTTGGGGTGTGTACCTGCATGTTACTTGCCTCTTGATGCCTTGATCCATTAAAAAATCAGAAAACTCATTTGAGAAATATTCTCCCCCTCCATCGGACCTTAGCTTCTTGATATATGTACCTGTTTCCTTCTCTACCATTGCCTTGAATGCTTTGAAACATGTAAACACATCTGATTTGTTTTTGATGAAATAAACCCAAACCATCCTTGTGCAATCATCTATAAAAGTGACAAAGTACTTGTTACCTCCAATGGATTGCTCTTTCGTTGGTCCCCACACATCTGTATGTATCAACTCCAATGGATGTTGGCTTATGTAGCCACTCTTCTTGAATGGAAGTCTCGCTTGCTTCCCTAGTTGACAAGATTCACATAAATGCTTCATACCTTGTCCTTGGAAGTTGGGAAGACCTTCAACCAGCCTCTTGAATTGCATTTCCTTCATTCTTTGTATGTTGATGTGACCTATCCTCTTGTGCCACAAGTCCAACTCCAAAATCCTCTTGTTTCCATATGTGAAGTAGACATGTTGAGTAGAATGAGAATTTACCTCCAAAGTGAAGAGTCTCCCTTGCTTCTTTCCTCTTGCTATGACCTTGTAACCTTGCTTAGGGTTCTCCACAAAGCATCCACCTTTGTTGAACCTTACTTGATAGCCTCTTTCAACCATTTGCCCAACGGACACCAAGTTCTTTGTGATGGTAGGTACATGCAAGACATCCTTGAGACATCTTCCTTCCTCCTTGTCATCCAAAGCTACATCTCCAACATGGGAGATCTCATGGGCTGTATCATCACCTGTTTCTACATGTCCTTTACCTTTGGGAACATGTAGATTAGTAAACCAAGAAGCATTGCAACTCATATGGTTGCTACATCCACTATCAATATACCAAGTGTTATCTACTTTGCTTGAATTCCCATTCATGTGCATCATCAAGAGATTGTCATTTTCTGAACTTGTAGAAGCATAATTACCTTGGCCTTTGTATGAAGAACCTTGATTATAGTTCCTTTGGTTTCCTCCTTGGTAGCAATCTCTAGCATAGTGGCCAAACTTGCCACATATGTAACATCCTTCGCCATCTTGATTCCTGTTTTGTTGATGTCGTCCTCCTCTTCCTCTTGATCTTCCTCTCCCTCTTTGTGATGAGGTGCCTTGGTCATGTCCTTGATTTCTTGAGTGGCCTTGCCTTCCTCCAAACCTTCCTTTGCCCCTTCCTTGTCCTTGTCTTCCTTTGCCCCTTTGATTACCTGCATAGAAAACTTGTGCATCTTTGCTTTTAGTTGAACTTCCACCTATGTTCATTTCTTCGGTGACCATGAGAGCAACCAATTGCTCAAAATCGGGAAGATTATCCCTTACATAAACTGAAGTGGTAAAGGGTTTCCACTTCTCATCATCTCTCAAACCATTGAGAGTATAAGCCACAAGATCGTCATCGTCTACGTGGCTTCCAATGGATCCCAATGCATCTGATAACTCCTTGACCTTAAGTATGTAGTCATTTATGCTACTCCCTGAGCTCTTCCTAAGGTTGTTGAGCTCATTCTTGAGTTGGATCTTCCTTGCTTTGGTGCTTGTTGAATAAAGCCTTTCAAGTGTCTCCCATACCTTCATGCTTGAATCCAGGTCTTGGATATGGCC